>JAQSEC010000795.1:0-12103 GCA_028564925.1 Lithobates sylvaticus
TTTACAATGCCTCCAAAGACCCCATCCGCCATAACCATCAAAGGGAATTTATCCAGCGCAGGGGGTGGGAGGGTGGGAACTTTCTTCAACGATCTTCCTCCAATGCCTGAAACTTGTCAATCCCACCTTAAAGACCCCTTGGGGCCCCTCCTACCACTGTGCACCCACCCATCGCTGTACATGCACCTTCCTATCTTTACCTTATAAAACTAACCCCCTCTTTCCCTGATTCCCGTTTGCCCAGTCATGTTAGCACAACCCCCCCCCCCCCCACCCAAAGTGACTCCTGTCACAATATTTATATATGTAATTCATGTATCATCATTGCAATGACACGCCTCATGTAAAGTCCCATCACCTTTCCTTCCTTTTGTACCAATATATTAGGGATGGAGGCACGCCATTGTTGGTGATATCAGGTCACATTTATCTTCAGTTGCCCCCTTAAATTAGGGCTCTCAAGGCCCCCCTTACATCAGAGTCCACAGAGCACCCCTTACCTCTGAGTCCCTCTTACCTTAGTGTACTCACTCCCTTGGAGGCAGGAGAGAGAAGGGAGGGGGGGGGAGACTTCAGTCGTAGACATTGGATGGTGAGCTCACTCACTAGGATGGAGGCTCAGGTATTCGACACCTTTCATCCACAATGTATCTGCTGGTGTGCGCGTTTCCTAAACCGAGTTCTAATCGCACTGGGTGTGTGATCTGCTGAAGGTGTTAACATATTCCTAATGACACCTCTAACGCAGATCGCAAATGCAGTGTGTTTGCTTGCACCAGATCGCATGGCACTGCAATACTATGAAATGCAGTTGCAGTGTGTTTTTAAAAGTAATACATTTGGTGTGTGATCCAGTGCGATTTTTGCCCATTCACATTAATAGGCTGAAAATCGCATTGCACTGAATCACACAGAAACACAGAGCACTTTACTTTGTAATTCTTGGTGTGAACTGACACTGAAAGAGCAAAGTCATCAGGGCGATAGAAACACACATCTTAAGGGCCAGTTCACACCATAGAAATGCAGTCCGGATAAATTTCTTTTGATGCATTTTTGATCCGTTTCCGCTGTATTTTAATGCTTTCCAGTGCATTTTCACCCCTTTTTTTTTCTTCACCTTAAACGGGGACCTATGCATTTCAGTGCATTTTTAGTGCATTTAGGTGCATTGCTGCGCATTTTTGATGCGTTTTAGCGCGTTCCAGTACAGTTCAGTGCAGAAAAATGCAGCATGTTTGACTTTTTTTTCTGGAACTGGAATTCACTGGAACTGACTGCACTGGTGTGAACTATGCCATTGGAAAGCATGTGGTGTGAACTGGCCCTTAGCCCCCATGCACATCGGCACGATTTGACAGATCATCGCATGTAAAATCAGATCCTATTGCTGACAATAAGAGCATCCCAATCGGTGCGACACCGCACCGATTTCCAAAAGTAGTTCCTGCACTACTTTTGGCGACTTCGGGGGCCAATTTCAATAGACATCTGTGCACAGATGTCTTTCAAGTCCCCCCCCCCCCCCGAAGTCGGACTTAAATGCGCCTTTGAAATCGTTCAGATGAACTTGCACGATTTCAAAGCTGGGTTCAGTGTGAACAAGGGCTTAATCACACTTTGACTGAACGCTCAGATTAACCACTTGCTTACTGGGCGCTTAAACCCTCCCTTTTCTGCCCAGGCCAATTTTGAACTTTCAGAGCTGTCACTCTTTGAATGATAATTGCGCGGTCATGCAACACCGTACCCATTTTTATCATTTTTTTTTTCACACAAATAGAGCTTTCTTTTGGTATTTATTCACTGCTGGGTTTTTTATTGTTTGTTAAACAAATAAAAAATACAGAAAAATGTGAAAAAAAGCTTTTCTTCGTTTCTGTTATAAAATGTAGTAAATAAGTACGAAAAAAGACCAAAAATGTTGAAATTTTTTTTTTTTTGTTATAACATTTTGAAAAACAGGTAATTTTTCTCCTTCATTGATGTGTGCTGATGAGGCTGCACTGATAGGCACTGATAGACTGCACTGATAGGCACTGATAAGGCGGAACTGATGGGCACTGATAGGTGGGACTGGTGGGCACTGATGAGGCTGCACTTGTGGGCACTGATAGGTGGCACTGATGGGCACTGAGAGGTGTCACTGATGGGTGGTACTGATGGGCGACACTAAAGGGCACTGATAGGTGGGACTGGTGGGCACTGATGAGGCTGCACTTGTGGGAACTGATAGGTGGCACTGATGGGCACTGAGAGGTGTCACTGATGGGTGGTACTGATGGGCGACACTAAAGGGCACTGATAGGTGGCACTGGTAGGTGATACTGATAGGCAGCACTGATAGGTGGCACTGATGATGAGGCACTGATGGGCACTGATTGGCAGACCTGGTGGGCACTGATAGGTGGCACTGGGGGGCATTGATAGGTGGCATTGGTGGGCGTTGGTAGGTGGCATTGGTGGGCACTGATAGGCAGCACTGATATGCACTGATAGGTGGCACTGGTGGGCACTGCATAGCAGCAGTGGCTCTTCCTGTTTGGGACCAATGTCCCTCTGACAGAAGCCAGTGATCGGCTTATTTTTTTTTCCTCATGCTGAGAAAAAAAAGCTGATTACCGATCTTCTGTTTACATTGCATGATCAGCTCTCATTGGCTGACAGTTGATCACGTGGTAAGGGGTCGGGATCGCTGATCACTGATCACAGAGCTCACCGCGTGCGACCCGGATGGGGCACCCAGACAGTGCATGTTTCGGGAGGATGTACATGGATGCCCTCCTGGCAATAAGGGCCTGTGCTGTAACCGTCTTTCGGCTATAGCGTGGACGGGAGGTAGTTAAGCACTGCTAATTAAAGCCAGGTGTGGTGCTGCAGAGAGAACATGCCACTGAGAAATTGCTTTTCTTTCGAAAATCAGAACTTTCGTGTGTTTTGTAATCCAATGGTGACAACATTAAATTCAAAATTCGACCAACCAAGCTTTCAATTTCCCCTCATGTTGCTACAGAAAAGAATTTTCGTGGCCGGGAATTTTCTTTTCTTTCCAGGTCACAATGCACCAATGTGATACATAGGAAATCATGTAAATGGACTGTAGTGTATTTCTTCAAATCTGAAAACGCACTGCAAAATGCATAGGTGTGAACCTAGCCCAAGGGCTGGTTCACCCTTGTAGTGGCCCTTGGCCTCAGGGTGGATTCAGAGAGTGGTTGGCATGCTGCTGGGAGGTGATATTTTTCTTCCTCACTGCTTGTTTTAATCCTGAAAAGCCTTCACCACAGTGCAGCAAATGCATTACTTAAATGGACCACGTTTTGCCTTCAAGACGCAACAGGGTAAAACTTTTTCCACAAGAATAAGCATTGTGACTGTGGCATGTGTTCAACCCCATCTGGTTGCCGTTGCAATTTAAGGGGGCACCCGTGTGAATGAGCCCTAAAATTTGCACACATTGCAGAAGTGTTGAGGGAACAATAGTGCAGAGGACATACAGGCACAAGAATGGACTATAATGATCCCCCATTCCGTGGCTGCACATTGTTTGCAGACTATGAGAGGATCGATATACTCTTTCTACATTCTGCTGCCTTCATGTCTTCTCCTCCCATCCCCACTCTTGTAAGATGTGACCCTTCATCTCTTCATTGTCTGCACTCTCAATCAGCATTTGTCTCTATTATCCCTCAATTGTTCCTTTACACACCACATCTCATGGACCCCCATGTCCTGCTATTGTCATCACACCGGAGTCTAATCTGTGTCCCTTCTTCTATGGCCAACTGTCTTCTTGCTCTATATTCCTTTGTCCATCTCCTTGTCATGTCTCGGAGCTGCTATTGTAGGCCCTCAATTTGCTGGGGGTCTGCCGGTGGAAGGTGCTGCTTACTGTATGTCATCACAGAAGTTCAGAAGGTCCTTTGCTTGCTTTTATGTGGCCCCTGGGCACTATTTCCTTCACTGACACCAATGATGGGGCACAGTTCCTCCCACTGACTCGCAGTCTCCGCTCTTTATTCATCCCAAAGGTGTTCTATCGGGTTGAGGTCAGGACTTTGTGCAGGCCAGTCAAGTTTCTCCACCCCAAACTCACTCATCCATGTCTTTATGGACCTTGCTTTGTGCACTGGTCCAACTTATTTGGTGGAGGGGGGATTATGGTGTGGGGTTGTTTTTCAGGGATTGGGCTTGGCCCCTTAGTTCCAGTGAAGGGAACTCTTAAAGAGGTCAGCATACCAAGAGATTTTGGACAATTTCATGCTCCGAACTTTGTATGAACAGTTTGGGGATGGCCCTTTTCTGTTCCAACATGACTGCACACCAGTGCACAAAGCAAGGTCCATAAAGATGAGGAGCGAGTTTGGGGTGGAGGAACTTGACTGGCCTGCACATAGTTCTGAACTTAACCCGATAGAACACCTTTGGGATGAATTAGAGTGGAGACTGTGAGTCAGGCCTTCTCGTCCAACATCAGTGCCTGACCTCACAAATGCACTCCAGGAAGAATGGTCAACCATTCCCATAGACACACTCCTAAACCTTGTGGACAGCCTTCCCAGAAGAGTTGAAGCTGTTATAGCTGCAAAGGGTGGGCCAACTCAATATTGAACCCTACGGACTAAGACTGGGATGCCATTAAAGTTCATGTGCGTTTAAAGGCAGGTGTCCCAATACTTTTGAAAATATAGTGTATATTAAACTATTAAGAGAAAGAGAGTGGATTGACATGGACTACTCCAATATAATACCATGCAACACCTGTGGTGGTTAATGGACTATCTCGATACCCAGAAATTGAAAGCATATAGGATAAAATGAAATATGATTTATTAAAAAAATACATACAAATTTATTTATAGCAAGCCAATCTAGGTATTGCTGTAACAAAATTACATATACATTGAATGAATGTTTTACAAAGGTCTACACCCCAATTAGGAGTGCAGGGATGAGTACAGATGCAAACGATATCCTCTACAAGTTTCGCGACTAAGTCGCTTCTTCAGGAGGTGTCAAAGTATCTAGAAAAGGGAAATACACTCTCATAGTTACATACATAATTTCAATGGAATAACAGTGTTTTTACGGGAAAAAAACTTTTAGTAGATGGAGTAGATTAACCTAAAAAAAGTGCAAATCACCACTCAGATCCCAGAGGGGGCTCGAAAACTTGGGGCACCTGAGGCACCCAAAGTGGGTGTCCCACCCAGGGCGGACACGGGAGGCAGTGAATGTGGGATGGACTAAAAATAATAATAATAACAAAGGGCAGATATGAATGAAATATCATATCTATCAATTAGTAATATTACTCAAGCATAAATATGATGCATCGGTCATTTCGCTATATTAAACTATAGTTTCTGGGATAAAATTCCGCTTTGAATTTCTCCATTCTTTCCAAACTTCTACCCCAAACCATTAGAACTTAAGTTCCACAATTTGAAATATAAAACCCCAGCTTTTAGGCCTGCCAGAAAAACGTCTACGGCAGAACAAATCTATATTTTATACAATCACAGTGTTTTTATTTGTATAAATACCCAGAAAATTCTTTAACAAGGGTTACATTTTGAAAGCCAAGATTAACATATATGGCGCACCAACAAAGACCGCTATCTTTCATCATCATTTTCCTGGCTAAAGCCTGTGCTTAGCCGGATGATCGATGGTATTAAAAGGACGTATTCATATATAAATGAACATGTACTTTTATCCAAACAACACGGAGAGAAACACAATATGTATGGCCGCTAACTCTCCAAACATCCACTCGGCACACTCTACGTAAAACAAATAGACAAGGATTAAAAAAAAAAAAAAAAAAAGCTTATCCTTCCTCCTCGAAAAGGACTTGACCCTTTTCTAAAAGCCAAAACCAAATATGCCTCGGGCACTCAGAGCTGACCCTTAAATTGTTTGCTGGGCTCTGTGAGAAAGCCGGCTATGTCCTACATGCAACCTCGGATAATTTTATAAAAAAATCAATCAACAATTGTTATCATGGGCTCCCTACAAGAAAATAAACAGGGCTAATGTTGTACAGCAATAAATTTCGGTTTGTGGGTCAGTCATATCAGCCTTATTATATTCGGCGTTCTGTGGTGTATTATGCGTTTGTTTCTTTTGTATTGGGAAATAAAAGTTCTGCGTTTAAGAGCATTGAGTAATGTTTTATTTGTATTTAGATTTCATTATTCATTATGCTGTTGTCTTGTTTTTTTTTTTTTTTTAATCTTTTTATTGAGTATAAAAACATACAAACAAACAACAAACAACAGTAAACCTGCCACAGCTTTTGGAATAGACCCACGCAGGAGTCAGTGCCAGCCGGCAATTGGACTGCTTCCATTATTAGTGACATACAGCTGTAGCACATCTACAAGAAAAGAACATACAAACAACCTAGTGTTGTGTCGGCTCCTGCTCAATTGAAATACCTAAGGATCTGATCTTTCAGTGAAGACCCAAGGGACCATAATAGATATCAAATGAACCTGTATCAAAGTTTATAACTCATAAGAAGGCACTAAATGTAGCAATATCACATCCACCCGTATAGTGGTGTTATGTACATGCTCAATCAGTCCGCGGTTGCCGTGGAGGCCTCTGCTAGCCATTTGGTCCACACTCTATCGTATTTTTTGGGGCATCTTCTATTTTGGTATGTTTCCTTATATAGTGATAGTACTTTATTGACATGTGTTTTCCATAGCATTATGGACGACGGGGCACGTTTTTTCCAACATAGAGTGATCATTTTCCTGGCATAGAAAAGCAGGAGTCCTATCAGAGTTCTCTCTGCGATCCTGGGGGCTAGTTCTTCTACTAGGCCTAGAAGGCATATCTGCAGGGTTAGGGCTATATCTATTCCCACCACTTCTTGTACTACAGATAGTACTTGTGACCAGTAGTTTTTAATTGCTGGGCAGGACCAGAAGATATGAATAAAGTCGCCAAGGTTTCCCTGTACATCTCCAGCATTCCGAGGACAGGGAGGTTTTCATTTTATCACATCTATACGGGGTTATATATGCCGGTGTAGTATTTTGTATTGTATGAGACGGTCTCGAAGTGAGATCAGGATTTTGAAGGGGAAATCCCACATGTCCTCCCAGTCCTCAGAGTCTAGTCCCGGAATGTCATGTGTCCATCGCTGGTGGAGCTTTGACAGATCCGGAGAGGAGACCCTAAGGAGATGCGCATACAGGACCAAAGTCGGTTTTCTGGTGCATTCATATCTTGTGACCCTCTCCAGATCGGATTGCACTGTTTGCGTGTCGTTGGGTATTATTTGGGCTTTAAACGCATGAGAGATTTGCATATAGTGGAATAGATGTGTGGTGGGTACATTGTTGTGGGACACCAGGTGATCAAAGGAGTGTATACCGGGGCCTGAGGTGAGGTCAGATACCAGTTTAATACCACAATTAGCCCATATTTTGGGGTCCGGCAGTGTGTAAAAATGGGGTAAGGTAGGGTTGTTCCAAAGGGGGGCATGAGGGGAGATTGCATTCCGTGGGAACTTCTCAAGTCCCAGTCCCGCCCTCCATGCCTTCAGAGTCGTGCACATGGAGGTGGTCAAATCATATGGAGCCTTGGGACCCCAAAGAGGTAAATGTGTTAGGGCCTCCACAGAACGGACCACCGCAGCCTCCAGAACTGCCGCAGGGTTGGACGTGTCCGGCACTAGCCACCAAACTGCCGTGGCTGTTGTCTTGTTTTAATAGCATTCAGAGCCTAGGGAATGGGAGGGTGTTTGACATCCTGACCCGTTTTTGCCCCCCTACCTTCTTCCCTTGGCCTTAGTCCTCTCCTTATCTTCCTTCCTGTCTTTGCGTCTACGGTCCTCAACCTTACCTGATCAATGGTGACCTCAATGCTGAGAAATACAGGCAGATACTTATCCATCATGCCATACCATCAGGGAGGCATGTGATTGGCTCCAAATATATTAGGCAGCAGGACAACGACCCCAAACATAAAGTCAATGTCATTGAGAACTATCTTCAGCATAAAAGAACAACAAGGAGTCCTGGAAGTGATGGTTTGGCCCCCACGGAGCCCTGATCTCATCATCATGGAGTATGTCTGGGATTACATGAAGAAACAGAGGGATTTGAGGCAGTCTACATCCACAGAAGATCTGTGGTTAGTTCTCCAAGATAGTAATGATAATGTGTGGAACTACCACCAACCATCACAATTGGCAAAGAAATGTGAATTACTGTATATACTCAAGTATAAGCCAAGTTTTTCAGCACATTTTTTTGTGCTGAAAATGCCCCCCTCGGCTTATACTGGAGTCAAGCACAGAGATGACATTTTCCGACTTCTTTGGGGCCCAGTGTCTCGGCGGCACTTGGTGATAGGAACACCAAATTTGGATATTGTAGTGATAGTTCCACTGGGTTTGCATACCAAATTTTGGGTTCCTAGCACCAAGTGGCCTCGAGATATGGGGCCCCAAAGTCGGGTCGGAAAATGTCATTCTCTTCTGCAGAAAAGTGCTTAAAGCGGTAGTAAACCCGCTGACATGTTTTTTTTTTTTTTAGACACCTGTAAGGGAAAAGGCATAATGAGCTAGTATGCACCGCATACTAGCTCATTATGAAATACTTACCTTAGAACGAGGCGTCGGTAACTCACCTGGTCCACGCCGAGGTCGCTGACATGTTGCCTCGGCGTGTCTTCCGGGTATCGCGACTCCAGCGCTGTGAGTGGCTGGAGCCGCGATGTCGTCACTCCCGCGCATGCGCACGGGAGACTTCGTCCTGGCAGGGTTCGTATTCTGCCGGCCTTTCAGCCGAGAATCTCCTGTGCGCATGCGCCGCTGCAGTCAGCGGCGTATTGCATGGGGAATATCTCCTAAACCGTAAAGGTTTAGGAGATATTTTTTTTTACCTACAGGTAAGCCTCATTATAGGCTTACCTGTAGATGAAAGTCCAAAATGGGACTTTACTTACACTTTAACATTTTCCGATCCAACTTTGGGGCCCCGTATCTTGGAGGCACTTGGTGATAGGAACACCAAATATGTTGGATATGTTGTAGTGCTAGTCCGACTGGGTTTGCATACCAAATTTGGGGTTCCTAGCACTAAGTGACCCCGAGATACGGGACCCCAAAATCGGTCAACTGTGTCCATCTGCAGCAATGTCATTTCGGGACCCATTTTGGGCTGCAGCTAGGGGGCATTTAGTACCCTTTACTACCAAGTTTAAAGTTTGGGGGACCTATGGCTGCAAATGGGCATTGTTGACCCTCGTTTCCACTTACAGTAGCTGCGCATTTCTCACCCTAAGCTTATACTCGAGTCAATACGTTTTCCCAGTTTTATGTGGTAAAATTAGGTGCCTCAGCTTATATTCGGGTCGGCTTATACTCGAGTATATATGGTAATAAACAATGTGGAGCAGCACGTTAGTAAAAAAATTTAAATGTGAAAAAAATGTATTAAAATTAATTAATTGAAACCGCGCTCTCTGTAAATATAATAAAAGTGCAAGTGCAAAATTTTTTAGCTATGCATAAACCAGTGACCACAAACACAACATTTGTAAATCATATATGAGCTTCTTAGTTTAAGAGTCCAAATCAAAAAAGTGTCCAAATGAACAATATGTGAATACAATCTTCCAATATTCAGCAAACAGCAAAGGAGTATGTCTTCTACCACCATCACCAGCCACACATCCTACTCACCAGAATCCAATGACCCCCATTACAGGTAGTCATAAGAGCTTAATGGAAGATGCCAAATGGAGAGTCTCATGACCAAGGCTTCAATCCAAACAATGTATGATCAGGATTTATACAGGTACTAGTAGATGTGTTGTGTGGAACTCGATGTGGGATTGGTCATCACAAACCATCAGTGCCGTGGATTAAAAGAAGAAAACGGCTCCCATGGTGAAGAATATCAAAAATGTAATTGAAAAACAGGGTAAAAACAAGTAAAATCTTCATAGCAGCTATATAATAAACACAACCATGTGTGTCTCAGTGTATTTTGACATCTTATAGGTGATCATACTTTTGAATGTTCTCTTCCACCATTGGTGTTGTGATTGAATGTTAATTTGTACGTATGGCTCCTTCAACTGTAGAACATGTGCACTGCTGCCATTTCTGGAAGTTTTCAAAAATTATTTTCCTGATCTTGAAAATCAAAATAAGGATTTAACATAAATTCATGCAATATAATAATTTGTGATTCCCAAAATCTAGGGAAGCTTGAAAAATGATTTACGAGCCATGGACAACTATTTTTCAGAGGTCTTGCCCACCTAACACTGCCTAGTAAACTAGTATTAGCCTACACACTGGTGGCTCCCTGTTATGAGCATACCAGGGATGCAAGGGCAAGCTCTGAGATGTAGGGGCCTGTTTGAACCAGATATGGTTCATGAGGGGGTTGGGACCCCTCTTGCTGTTACATAGAAGTGGGCTGTGTTAACATCTAGGGGAGTTATTCTGTTTTATGTGTTTCTTATGCAAGTGGCATACCTGGTGAGACCACATCTGTACAGGGAGTTCAGGGGTTTGCTGACGAGCAACGTCGCACGACCGCGCAATTGTCAGTTAAAGCGACGCAGTGCCGAATTGCAAAAAGTGCTCTGGTAAGGAAGGGGGTAAAATCGCCCGGGGCTGAAGCGGTTAATATACCACCAAGTATAAGAGATTGGATAGACTTCTTTGCCCTAGTTAGGGTGTGATCCAGCAGTAATCGACTTTAAATCTCAAATATCGGGACGTGGCACGCTTTATTTTACATCGTATCCACAGCCCCACTCTGTGGTGAGACCTAATTACCCTAAAATAATGTCAAAGCAATAACTCCAAGGCCAATAATATATAACACGTTATCTCCTCCGATTCCGCAACATGGCTGGTCGAAGAACGGCCGTTCAGAAACTAACTGAAAAGCGCAAATCAACACTCACCAAACTTCTACTAACACAAAATTAGCAGAAGGAGCCCAAAGGGTGGCGCTAAAGAGCTGAAAAAACATGTAATACGTCACTACGTTCGTGATCGTTGTCCAACAATTGTGTGGCCGTGTGTATTCAAGACAAGTTTGGGCCAACGCCCTTCGGAAAAAAGTCCACGGTTTTGTTGGCCAACAATCCGATCGTGTGTACGAGGCTTTACAATCACTACAGAACCTGTATTGCAGTAATAGTCTGATATGCTGTCTGTGCTCACTGAAAATATACGATATTATGACTAAATTACCCGTGTAACCTCTCACATCTCATTTCCTACTAGTAGCGGCATTCAAAAAATAATTCCTTGCAATGATTCTAACAAAGCAATGTCCTTAGAGGCTGTGGAACCTCTTGGGAAGCTGTCAGTCATTCTGTCCAGAAGGAGAGAAAACTGATAGGTACAATGATTGAGAGCCCCAGATGGTCATTTGCAAAAGTCCTTCTAGTCCCTGTTTGTAATTATACACATACATATGTATTTTCATATAGATTTAATGAGACATAAATCCTTAAAGGTGAATTTGTTCCACTGTCAAAAGATATGTTATTTCCCTCACAAATATATACATGTGATGGGGTTCACGTCATGCTAGAGTTATGGATGTGTGACAGACAGTAGTGTACATAACCTCCATACGTGGCTGAAAGAATGTTTATGTCTTCTACTCACACAGCCTTGGTAGGGCTCTTGAATAAAGTGGATTGTCATATTCCAAATGAATTTATCTCAAATAGATGCTTTGCACTAGAATACAAACACTAGAAAATTATTACATGAAAGCAAGTAATTCAAAAACAGTGGAGAGTTAGAGAAAGGGTCTGCAATAACGATTAACCACTTCAGCCCCGAACCAATTTGCAGCCAAAGGACCAGGCCCCTTTTTGCGATTCGGCACTGCGTTGCTTTAACTGACAATTGCGCGGTCGTGCCACGTGGCTCCCAAACAAAATTGGCGTCCTTTTTTTCCCAAAAATAGAGCTTTCTTTTGGTGGTATTTGATCGCCCCTGCGGTTTTTATTTTTTGCGCTATAAACAAAAATAGAGCAACCACAGGTTGCAGGAAAGAAAATCGCTGGATTTCCCCATCAACACAGATAGTGTTAATGC
>JAQSEC010000268.1:0-12097 GCA_028564925.1 Lithobates sylvaticus
TCACTATCTTGTCTCTGACATCCGGCTTCAGGTGAGAGCCTAGCCGGCCCTCAAAACAGACATACACCTCGCATTTTGCTGCATCCGCGAACCACATCTGTCCTGCCCCCACTTTTCTTGCGATGTACCAGCTTTTTCCCCCTCCACAGCCGTTGGCAGCCCAGGAGCCATGGACCCAGTCAAACCCGTAGCTCTATGAGGCTCAGGGAGAACTGCTAAAGGGAAGGTGACTGACCCAGGGGCCCCTGCACCACCGCAGCCGAGGGATACCCGCCATTCGGCGGTACCCTTGCCGCCACCTGTTGCGCCTGCCCCCCGGTCCCTTTAATCCCTCCAGTAATGCCTGCAAACGCGTGTCAGACCCTGCAGGGGCGGATACCGAATTTGCCACCCGGGGGGCCCCCACTGCGGCCACAGGGGCCTGTGTTACCTGTTTTGCGGCCCTTGAACCCCCTGCAACCGTTACTCCCGACAACCCATGCATAGTGTTAGGCCTATACATAGAGGACAGACATGGAGACTTACAGGGCTGACCAGGGGAGGGCGTCCCTGCCGCCATCGCTCCGGAATCCACTGCTGCCTAACACTCCTGGACATCCTCTGCATCCGACACGGACAGTTCCCCTTCTGACCTTGTGCTCGACGGCTCCTGGATGTCCGGATTGCTCACCGCTGTGGACACCAGCTTGGACACCGTGCTGACCTCGCTCTGTTGGCCCCGCCTCCTGGAATTGGCTCCACCCCCGGTTGTTCTTCCTGTGCTTCTCATGCACTGGCTACTGCTGGCGTGTCCCCGCGGACCACTCCATGTCGCCCACATTGCCTGGCAGTGGGAAGCGCCAGTCCAAGGCCGGAGAGGGCCTAGTGGCCGTGACAGTTTGTCTCCCACACTGTAACGTCCAGCAAGGGGGTGTCCGTCTGCATAAGCTGGCCCTGCCGTGCTGCGCTGACAGTATCTCTGCCTGGACGAACTATGGACAGTATTCCTGCCTGCTGCCTGGATGATTGCTGTTGCTGTCACTGACCACATCCCTGCCTGCTGCCTGGACCAATGCTCTCCTCTGTGGACCACTGCACTTCTAAAACCACAGGTAATCTTTTGTTATTTGGTATGTACTTGCTATGTGTTAGAAATATAAAGGGCCTTCAAAAATGTGTAGCCAGAAATGTATATGTGTCATTTACTGTATGCTTCTAGAACGCCTGGAGGTGCTACTTGGATGTTGGGCCTCTGTATGTGCCCAGGCTGTGTAAAAGTCTCACACATGTGGTATTGCCATAATCAGGAGAAGTAGCGGAATGTATTTTGGGGTGTAATTTTTATTATGTACATGCTATGTGTTAGAAATATCTTATAAATGGACAACTTTGTGTAGAAAATAATTTTTTTTTTTTTAGTATATTTTTGTGTCACACTGTATTTGCGCAGCAGTCATTCAAATGCAATTTTTTGGGAAAAAATTACACTTTAATGTATTTAAAGAAAAACTAAACATTAAAGTTAGCTGAATTTTTTTTGTATAATGTGAAAGATTTTACACCGCGAGAATCGTGAGAGAATTGTGATTCTCCTTTTGGCCAGAATCGAGCAGCTCTACTATGTAACTATGTGCTACCTAGCTCCCCTCCTTAGTGTTTGCGACCCCCCCCCCCATGCTCTCCAGTTCCCCCCACAGTGCTCTCTGCCCCCCCATGCTCTCCAGCCCACCGTGCTCTCCAGCTCCCCCCCACAGTGCTCTCCAGCCCCCCGTACTCTCCATCCCCTTTGCCCCCCCAGTGCTCCCTGCCCCCCACCAGTGCTCTCTGCCTCCCCCCACACCAGTGCTCTCTGCCCCACCAGTGCTCTCTCGCTCCCCTAGGGCTCTCCCCCCCCACTCTCTGCCCCCCCAGTGCTCCCAACCCCCCAGTGCTCTCAGCCAGGCTGCTCTGTGCCCCCCCCCCCCCAGTGCTCTTCGCCTTACTCCTGTGCTATCTTCTACCGATGTGCTCTTTCCTGACCCCCTGCAGCTCTGCTAGGTTCCAGTCTCCTTTCTCCTGCCGGCTGCCGCAGGGGATCTGTCTGGATGGAGAGCGGGGAAGGGAACAGTATGATGAACTGCTCAGACTAAAATTCATGGGCCCCTTTTTTATGTCCCAGTCCCAGCAAGGGCCGATAGCTCTGGAGGGAGAAGAGCTCTGAAGACCTCCCAGGACCAGAGGACAGGCTGACTAGGGCCCAGAAATGAGGACGGCGGAGGGTGCAGGAACCACTCAATCTCACAGCAAACAGATCCTCTGGAAGGAGCAGAACACTTTCCCCACCCAGAACAAGAATGGACCCTGCCTGCTGCAGGCCATCATGAACATCCTGCTGGCATGGAAGGTACTGTACCAAGCATCATACACACCTTCCCACAGACAGGGACAGGGCTAGGAATCTCTTTATCACCCCCCCCCCCCCGGCATTGGCTGCATATGTCTGATGGGTGAGGAGGGTGCCCTGGAAGTGGTGCTGATCACCTGTGTGCAAGATGTGTGCAACTTTCTGCAGCCATTTTTCTTGCTTGATAAATTTTTTCCCATTATGGGCGTGAGTGGGGCCTCATGTCTAAGTTTTGCCTAAGGCCTCAAAAAGCCTAGCGCTGCCTCTGTTGTTGGGCCTCTGTATGTGGCCAGGCTATGTAAAAGTCTCACACATGTAGTATCGCCATACTCAGGAGGAGTAGCAGAATGTTTTTTGGGGTATTGTTGCAATTATGCATAAGCTCTGTGTCAGAAATAACCTGACAAGTTTGTGTTTAAAAACATTTTTTTTCTTAATTTTCCCAAGAATTGTGGGAAAAAATTACAACTTCAAAAAAACCCACCATGCCTCTTAGTAAATACCTTGGACTGTCTACTTTCCAAAAATGGGTCATTTGGGGGGTATTTGTACTTTCCTGACTCGTTAGGGTCTCAAGAAATTAGATAGGCTGTCAGTACATCAGGTGTGATCAGATGTGATCAATTTTCAGTGATTGGCACCATAGCTTGTAGACTCTATAACTTCCACAGACTAAATAATATCCACTAATTAGGGTTATTTTTAGCAAAGATATGTAGCAGTATACATTTTGGCCCAAATATATGAAGAAAAATTACTTATTTGCAAAATTTTACAATAGAAACTAAAAAAAAGTTTTTTTTTTCTTGAAAATGTTTGCATTTTTTTCGCTTATATCGCAAAAATTAAAAAAAAAAAACAGTGGTGATTAAATACCACCAAAAGAAATCTCTATTTGTGAGAAAAAATGGTAAAGAATTTTGTTTGGATACAGTTTAGCATGACTGAGTTATTGTCATTCAAAGTGTGAGAGCGTAGAAAGATGAAAATTGGTCTGGGTGGGAAGGTGCATAAGTGACTGGTATTGAAGTGGTTAAAATTATTTTTTTAAAGTGTCCTGCGATGTCCATCCTTCTTCAATTACGTCGCAGGAGGACCCGAAAAACAGAAAAAAAAAAAAGCTCTGCCTCGCTGTGGCAAGGGGCAATAGGCAAGGGCGGGGCCACCCGGTGATGTAACCAAGTGACTACACCCCTTCTGACACCACGTGCCGTCAGAGGCTGCGGGGTCATCTGGTTACATCAGCGGGTGGCCCTGCCTTTGCCTTTATAACAGTTGGCACAGTGAAAAGACAGCAGTCAGAGGGTCGCCTCCCATCAAGGCGGACTTTTTTTTTTCCTATTTTTCGGGTCCCTCAGCGCCATGATTGAAGAAGGATAGACATTGCGGGACACTTTTTCTTTATTACATTTTTTTTCAAAAACTGTCTTTTGTGTTTTTCACTTTTTGGTGAATGGGTAGGGGTATAATGTACCCCATACCCATTCACATAGGGGGGTGGGATGTAGGCCCCCCTTGTTAAAGGGGGCTTCCAGATTCCGATAAGCCCCCCACCCGCAGACCCCCACAACCACCGGGCAAGGGTTGTGGGGTTGAGGCCCTTGTCCCCATCAACATGGAGACAAGGTGCTTTGGGGGGACCCCAAAGCCCCCTCCCCATGTTGAGTGCATGTGTATATAAATAAAAGATGCCCTGCTATCTTAATAATGTGAACAATACATATGTAATAATGAGTATATAAAGTTACAATAGTGAAATAAAGTGCTATAGTGCCTAAAAAAAATACATTAATAATAAATCTTGTGAATCAAAACAACATGATTAGATCCTAAAGTCCATTTCAAACATAATAAAATCATATCATGATAATCCAAACATGAAATTAATAAATAAAATGACAAATGGTGAAGGGTGAAGTAAAGTTCTATAGTGCGTGAGTATAATACACTGACAGTGAATCTCATGAATAAGTGCAACATGATTACAAAATAAAGTCCATTTCAAACATAATTGATTCTTGTTATGGTGATCCAAATGTGTCCACACATTGGTGCTCACCTCAGAGCGTGTGACCTCACAATTAAGTTCAGTCAAGACATGCATGTGAACTACCTCTGGGTTCTGTGAATGCTGTGGGATGCTGGGCTGCCCAATAGCGCTGTCTCCACATACATAAAAGATATATAAAAAAAGGCTGGATAGTGTGATACCGTTTAGTATATAACATTTTATTTAAACAGAATCCCCTGAGGAAGATATGTCATATCCCTGTATTGACACAGGTTGGGGAGGCAACAAGAGAGTGCAGGAGACAGCTGGTCTGTCTCAAGGCGGAGGGACATACGATCTCAGCGTTTTTCTGCTTTTTGTATAGTGGTGCACTGAAGCACCTGTATCATGTGAGTACCCTTGGAAGGGTCTTCTGTTTAGATAACATTTTATATACTAAACGGTATCACACTATCCACCTTTTTTTATATATCTTACATGTATGTGGAGACAGTGCTATTGGGCAGCCCAGGACCCCCCAGGGCAGTCATAGAACCCAAAGGTGGTTCACATGCGTGTTTTGACTGAACTTAATTGTGAAGTCACACGCTCTGAGGTGAGCGGTTTCAGATAGGGGGGGAAGCACCAGTGTGTGGACACGTGAAAATGTTTGGATCACCATAACAAGAATCAATTACCGTATTTATCGGCGTATAACACGCACTTTTTCCCCCTTAAAATCGGGGGAAAGTCGTGGGTGCGTGTTATACGCCGATACCCAAAAAAAAAATGACAAAAATCGGTTGCGGCGCCGAAAAATGGCGACCGCGGCCGAAAAAGGCCGAACCGCGGCCGAAAAAGGCCGGAAAAAGCCGAAGCGCGGCCGAAAAAGACCGAAGCCGGCTGTTCAGCTCCGCTCGGAGTCCCGCCTCCCTGCGCTCGCTCCCGAAACAGCAGGGAGGCGGGACTCCGAGCGGAGCTGAACAGTCGGCTCGGTCTTTTTCGGCCGCACTTCGGCCTTTTTCGGCCGCGGTTCGGTCTTTTTCGGCCGCGCATGCGCGGTATTTCTCGCGGCGGGAAATTTAAACGCTGGCGAACTTCAACTGACACTAGCAAGCTGCAAATGACACTAGCAAGCTGCAAATGACGCCGGGCAAGCTACAAATGATGCTGGGCAAGCTACAAATGACGCTGGGCAAGCTACAAATGACGCTGGCAGGTTGCAAATGACGCTGGGCAGGTTGCAAATGATGCTGGGAAAGGCTGCAAATGACGCTGGGCAAGCTGCAAATGACGCTGAGCAAGCTACAAATGACGCTGGGCAAGCTGCAAATGACGCTGAGCAAGCTACAAATGACGCTGGGCAAGCTGCAAATGACGCTGGGCAAGCTGCAAATAACGCTTAAATGTAAGTTTTTTTTTTTTTTTTTTCCCTAAACTTCTCTCCTAAAACTTTTTTTCCTTAAAATTCTCTCCTAAACTTGGGGTGCGTGTTATACGCCGGTGCGTGTTATACGCCGATAAATACGGTATGTTTGAAATGGACTTAATGGTTTAATCATGTTGCACTGATTCATTAGATTCACTGTCAGTGTACTGTAATAGTAATAGTAATGTAATAGTGACACACTATTATTATTATTATTATACAGGATTTATATAGCGCCAACAGTTTGCGCTTCACATAACAAAATTAAGGCAGACATTACAGTTACATAACAATTTGGTACACGAGGAATCAGAGGGCCCTGCTCATTAGAGCTTACAATCTAAAAAGGGAGGGTCAATTTATACAAAAGGATACACTATAGCACTTTACTTCACGATTGTCATTTTATATACTCCTTATTACATATGTATTGTTCACATTATTAAGATAGCGCTGCATCTTTTATATATATATATATATAATATATATATATATATATATATATATATACAAAATTCACACCAGACCCGAAGGGCCTGGTATGGACTTTGGGGGGGACCCCATGCCGTTTTTTCCCTTGATTTTCATCTATATTACCGTGAGCTGGCAATACATTACAGCCGCAAGCAAGCTTAAATTATTATTTTTTTTCTTTTTAGAAATTTAATTTTGCTGCAAAACTCATCACACAGATGCACTACTTTACAGGCAGACTAAGGGGACCCCCCAGGCACGATATTTAAAGGAATATTTTTCTTTTTTATTGTTTCACTTTAAAGGGGTGTTCCAGCGGGAATTTTTTTTTTTTTAAAGTCAGCAGCTAAAAAAAAGTAGCTGCTGACTTTTAATAAGGACACTTACCTTTCCAGGCCGACCCGTCCCTCGGCTCTCGGGTCCCGGTGCCACCATCCTCACTAAGGGAAACAGGCAGTGGAGCCTTTCGGCTTCACTGCCCGTTTCCTACTGTGCATGCGCGAGTCGCAAGGCGCTTTGTGAATGGGACGCGTTGTGTTAGGAAACACACAGTTCCCAGAACACACGCCCCATTCCCCAGAAGACAACGCGATGAGGAGAGAAGACCGAAGATCACCCGGAGTAGGAAGAGGCAGATTAGGAAGACTGCCTAGCAACAGGGGTTTCTGGTAAGGTAAAAAAAAATAAAATTTTCAAATGTTTTATTTTTTAAGAATAGTAATGCTGTTTTTGTTTTTTAGGGTGGCCCTCCACTTTAAGCATTCAAAATCACTGCTCCTGAAAAAACTGTAGTTTTAAAACTTTTTGTTGCATTGATACATGTCACCTGAGGCAGTACACGGGTCCCCATACACTTTTTATGGCAATAACTTGCATATAAGCCTTTAATTAAAATGAGCACTTTTGATTTTTCACGTTCGTGCCCCATAGACTTCAACGATGTTCACATGTTTTGCACAAATTTTTTGCCTGTTCGCATGTTCTGGTGCGAACCGAACCATGGGGTGTTCGGCTCATCCCTAGATATCACTACTTGCACTGTGGCTAATATGAGGGAAAGGTGTGTGTGTGTGTGTAGTGGTTTAATTTGTGGAGAGCCAGTGACACTGTGCTGCCAGCTGCCTAAACTGATATCACAACTGCTGTCAGCACACCTTTGTCAGGGAGCTTGCAATCAGTAGACGCCATCAACAAAATGTCTTTGGGCATATAGTTGTAGCGTCGGTACTAAATAAATTATGCTTTGGCATCAGTTTGGCTGGGCTGTATTGAGGTTCTGCCTGGTCATAGGTGGGGTTTGCACCTGTGAGAGGCCTTAGAATGCAGTCTGGTTGGACGCATTGGGTACCAATCTCTTCTCGGAGCCAGTCAGTGGACGCGTTTGTCTCGCTGTGTATTCCAGGGGAGGATACTTAAGGTGCTGAAGTCACGTGGTACGGGTTTCCGGTCCAGAAGTTGTTGCTGACTCCGTGGTCCTGGTCCTCCTGACCAGCCCCCAGAGGCCCTCATGGCCTGGGGTGCGGATCCATCTGTTTCCGAGCCTCGGAACTGGCTAGTTTGAGTCGCAGTAACTGGAAGGAAGATTCTAAGGTGTTTCGGTGCCGTCTTGGGTTTAGAGAGGCCCAGCAACTCTACGAGCAAACAGGGGAGGACTCTTCAGTAAGAGGGCCACGCACGAGGCTGGCTGCTCGGTAAGACCCTGGAAGCTGAGCTGCCATGGACATTGATTGAATCCACAGAATTTCTTACGGTATCGCCGGACCGGCTGAAAGATTCTGGTACAGTAAGAAAAGTTCCTACCTTTACCTTCCGGTTACAACTAAGCTTTTCAACCAAGTCTGTGTGAGAGACTTTGCAAAGCTAGAATTACTTGTTGGCTGCTAGATCCAAGCTCAAGTATTTATGCAACCATTAACCACTTTCAGACCGGACCAATTTGCAGCCAAAGAACCAGGCCCCTTTTTGCGATTCGGCACTGCGTCGCTTTAACTGACAATTGCGGCGGTCGTGCGACGTGGCTCCCAAACAAAATTGACATCCATTTTTTCCCACAAATAGAGCTTTCTTTTGGTGATATTTTTTGGAAAATTCTTTTTATTCACAGTTTTTTAAACAGCAAAAAACAACAATAACAGAAACCCACATAAATCCCCCCCCCCTCCCCCCTCCCCGTTGTGCAATGTCCCAAATATAACAGGAATGTAAACACAATTATGTGCCCTCCGGGCTACTCAATCATTGTACAGTACATGCTCAGGTAAAACAATAAACACAATCACCTAGTAGCTATACCGCCTGTCTCGTCATTTCAAGCAGTGCATGTTTCTTTCGTGTAATATTTAATCCATTACTCATGCAGTAACTCAGACAGTACCATCCGAAGAGAGCCAGCACTGCCATACCTTCTCAAATTTTTTGGGGCACCCCCTACTTAAGTAGGTGGCTTTATATAAGGGTAGTGCTCTATTCACTATGCCTTTTCAGAAGGCCAAGGATGGGGCCTCAGGTTTTTTCCAGCATAAAAGGATGGCTTTGCGTGCATAAAATAATGTGAGAGAGATCATGGTTCTTTGTGCCCTAAGTGGTGCTACTTCCTCCACCAGGCCCAACATACATACCGATATCGTCATGGGGACAGGTAGGAGGATCAGCTCCTGGATGGTCTTTGTGACCCCTGTCCAAAATACCTGTATGGACGGACACTGCCAGAATACATGATCGAAGTCCGCCCCTGCCGCGTTACAACGCCAGCAGGTGGCGCCATTCAAACCATAGATTCTGGCTAGTCTCGCCGGGGTATAATATACCCTGTGAAGTATCTTGAATTGGATGTACCTGTCACGGGCCGATACTAGGACCTGAAAAGGGTGGTCCCACATATCGTCCCAGTCATCTCCTTGGAAATTGGGGACTAGTGAGCTCCATTTCTCTCTGCATTTACTAAGTGCCGGAGGCCTGTCTGCAAATAGCTCTTTATAGGTTTCCGATAGCGTCTTCCGCACAGACTCATCACAGAGCAACTGTTCCAAAGGTGAGGATTGCAGTAACACTGCTCCTGTGCCAAACTGTGCAGAAAAAGCATGCCTCAGCTGCAGATAACGGAAAAAGTACCAGTTTGGAAGATCATGATTATCTTTCAATTGATTAAAGGAAAGCAGCTCCCCCCCCCTACTATGTTCTTTAATTGTTTGATGCCAACTCTGGCCCATATTACTGGATCTGGGATATCGCTAAAATGAGATAACCTGGAATTGAGCCACAATGGTTTGTCCGGTGACCAGGCCTCTGTGTCTGTATGCATTAGTACCTTTGCCTTGTCCCACGCGCGAATAGTAACGCGCATGGAGCCAGTCAAAGGCGCCGCTGTCTGTGACCCTCTGAACACTAAATAGTAAAGACTCTCATAGGATCCCGCTAGAGCAGCCTCCAGTACTGTCGCTGCATCCCCGTCATCCCTTGTTAACCACCGTCTGGCAAATACCATCTGTCCTGCAATAAAATACTTAAACAAGTCAGGAAGGGCCAGTCCTCCCTGTCCATAGGGTTCTTGTAATGTACGGAGACTCACTCTGGGGTGTCCAGAGCTCCATAGAAACGAGCTAAAGAGGCTGTTTACGCGCCGAAAAAAGGAGCAGGGGACCCACACGGGAGTATTGCGCAAAAAATAGAGGAACACTGGCAGTATCTTCATTTTAAGTAGATTCACCCTACCAATTAAGGAGAGTGGAAGATGCTTCCAAGCCTCTAATTGTATTTTTACCTTCGTGATCAGTGGCATTAGATTAAGTGTCAAGTAGTCTGTGACTTGGGGGGGATATACGTATACCTAAATATTTTAATTCCGTAACCCAAGCAATAGGCACCAAAGGTGATGCCCGTGCCTGAGCCCCATCATCAATGGCCATGATATTGGACTTTTCCCAATTCACCCGCAGCCCTGAGAAATTTGCGAATGTGCTTAAGATCTCAAATACTGCCTCCAAGGATGGACCCGGGTCTTCTAAAAAGAGAAGCATATCATCAGCATATAGGGCCGTGCATTCTCGAATACCGCCTACCTGAAGGGCTTTAACCTCTGTGGATGTTCTCAGAGCAATAGCTATAGGCTCTATGGCCAAGGCAAATAAAGATGGGGAGAGGGGGCAGCCCTGCCGCGTTCCCCTCCCCACCGAAAACTGTGCGGAAACTTGAGTGCCTATCTTAATTGCTGCCTTGGGTGAGCTGTATAGGAGGGATATCCACGTAAGGAACACCTCTCCAAACCCCATATGCCGTAATACAGTGGACATGTAATACCAGTCCACCGAATCAAAGGCTTTAGCCATATCTAAGGAAACAATCACCCTGGCTCCGGGGTTAGCATGGTCGATCTGTAGGTGCGCAAACAGCCTGCGGAGATTTGTATCAGTGGACTTCTGGGGTATGAACCCGGTTTGGTCTATGTCTACCAGTGTGGTTAGTACCTTTGACAATCTTGTGGCCAATATTTTAGTGAGAATTTTAAGGTCCTGGTTGAGGAGAGCTATAGGTCTGTACGAGGAGCAGGTCAGGGGATCCTTGCCCGGTTTCGGCAATAAGACCACCTGAGCCTCCATAAGAGAATCCGGCAGCGTCTTGTGTTCCAAGCAAAAGTGAAACAGTGTCTTAAGTCTTGGCACAAGAGTCTCCAAGTGCGACCTGTACCATTCAATACAAAAACCATCCGGCCCTGGTGATTTGTGTGGAGGAAAGGATCTGATGGCTTTTTCTATTTCCTGTTCAGTTATCTCCCCTTCTAGACTATGTTGATCTGACTCCGACAGTTTTGGTATACATAGGGAATTAAGCAGGGATTCAAGATCCTGTTTGTTATATGTTGGTATAGGCATGTAAAGAGTGCTGTAATAATCTACAAAGGTATCAAGGATGTCACTTGGGTCTGTCAATAGGGTACCCTGAGAGTCAGTGATACAAGGTATACTAGTCTGAACTCTCTGCTCTGCAACCAACATGGCCAAAAGCCTACCATTTTTATCTCCCTGTTTCGAAGAGGGACTCTGCCCTTCTCGCCCAGGAAGTGTGGGTCAATTCAGTGAAGTGCAACGTCAGAAGACGGCGCGCCTCAAGCAGCTCCCTGTACGTAACATCTGACTGGTCGGCCGCATGGGCCACCTCACATGCTCTCTCTTTATCTTGTAGCTCTTGTGATTGGTGATTAAAGTGTTTGCGGGCTTGTTTGATTGCCGAGATGTATTGGCCCCTCATACACGCCTTTAAAGGCTCTTTTGGTGATATTTGATTGCCCCTGCGGTTTTTATTTTTTGCGCTATAAACAAAAGAGAGCGTCAATTTTGAAAAAAAACGTATTATTTTTATTTTTTTTGCTATAATAAATATCCCCCAAAAAATATATAAAAAAATTTTTTTTTTCCCTCAGTTTAGGCTGATACGTATTATTCTACATATTTTTGGTAAAGAAAATATCGCAATAAGCAATTATTGATTGGTTTGCGCAGAAGTTATAGCGTTTACAAGATAGGGGATAGTTTTTATAGCATTTTTTATTAATAATTTTTTTTTATTAGTAATGGCGGCGATCAGCGATTTTTTTTTTTTGTGACTGCGACATTATGACGGACACATCGGACATTTTTGACACATTTTTGGGACCATTGTCATTTATATAGCAATCAATGCTATTTAAATGCATTGATTCCTGTATAAATGACACTGGCAGTGAAGGGGTTAACCACAAGGGGGCAGTGTAGGGGTTGAGTATGCCTAGGGGTGTGTTTCTTACTGTGGGGGGGCGTGGATGTCAGCTAGTGAATGCTGATCTCTGCTCCAATCACAGGGAGCAGAG
>JAQSEC010004616.1:0-12172 GCA_028564925.1 Lithobates sylvaticus
CCCTCTCCAGCTCAATTTTTCTGAGAGTTCATTATTAATTTTTAACCTGGCCGTAGGCTTATCATAAAGTAGTCTTATCCATCTGGTGAACGCAGGACCCACCCCAAACTTTTCCAGCACTCTCCAAATATAACCCCACTCCACACTATCAAATGCTTTTGTTACATCAAGTGCCAACACCGCTCTAGGTCCCTCATTCACCACCGGATTCTGCAAGTTCAAGAAAGCTCTTCTTATGTTGATACTTGTAGATCTATCGGCTATAAAACCTGTCTGGTCTGGGTGAACGAGTTTTGCAATGATTTTATTCAACCGGACCGCCAGTACCTTAGCCAATATTTTAGTGTCAGAACACAGGAGAGAGATTGGTCTATATGCTGAAGTATCTAAAGGGTCTTTCCCTTCTTTCTGTAAAATTATAATAGTTGCCTCTAGCATCGAGGTTGGGTAATCTTCCTTCTCTATTAGCCTCCTCCAGCGTATTTAACAATGTAGGAAGTAAAATCTCCCCATAACTTTTGTATATCTCAACAGGCAGTCCATCGGGGCCTGGTGATTTTTGGTTTGCCATACTATTTACTGCCTGCTGGAGCTCTACCAAAGTGTTTGGGGTCTCCAATCCCTCTCTCTCCACTTGAGTCATGGCAGGAATCTCCAGTTTCCCCCTACTTTCATTGACATTACTATTGGGGAATGATCCGAGATCCCCCTTGGGCAGTATTTAATTTTTTCCACCTTTGGCACCGCACCCACACTCCCCAGGATCATATCTATCCTGGAGAGTGTGGCGTGCGTAGCGGAGCAGCACGAATATTGCTGTACTCCGGGGTTGCATGCCCTCCATACGTCCACCAGTCCTAATTCTTCTATAAGTTGACTTAGTTTACTTCTCACCACGCTATCAGGGGATATCTTTATAGGAAACCTATCTAATTTATTATTCAGGACCTCATTAAAATCGCCCATTACCAATACCGGGGGTTTCCCCTTTATCTTGCAAAAATTCATTGAGTTTAAGCAGCACATCTATTTTGAATGGCGGAGGGATGTACACATTTGCAATCACATAGACTCCATTTTCAATCATACAATACAAAAAAATATATCTGCCACTTTCATCGATATCAATCTGTCTGCAGGAGAAATTAACTCCTGACCTTATCAGAATACTGACCCCCCTACTATATGTAGAATATACTGAATGGTATTGATGTTGGTATTTCCTATTCTGCAGGGTTGGGGCAGTATGTTTAGTTAAATGAGTCTCCTGAAGACAGATTAGTTCTACTCCCCATCCCTCCATAACAGCAAACACTGCTGCTTTCTTGGCCGGTGTCTCCAATACTTCTTAGTTGAGTAATGTATACCCTGTTTTGGCTATGATAATTAGTGCAGTAAGGTATTTGTACTTTTTTACTTGTAGATACCTATAGCTTTTAACACATTTTAAGGATTCTTTGTATGTTCTTTATTGTCTAGTTTTTAGCCCTGATAAAGGGGGAGTGCTGAACCCCCAAAACGCTGTTACAAAATATAAATCTTTTTAAAATCTGTACAAGCTGGTGTGGCGCCCTCATTCTTTCAAAACTTCAACAGAGCTAATCACATGGTACAGATGGGCTGTGATTGGCCCTGTCTGTACCATGTGATCATAATGACCCATCACAGCTTGCAACACAATTGTACACAGTGGATGACATGAAAGGAAGCCATCTATTGTTTACAACTGTCATGTGACCTGCTGTGATTGGTCACAGGGGTCACATGGTACCAGCAACTAGCCGGTACACTGATCAGTCATTGGCTGTGTTCGAAGGGGAACAGCCAGTGACAGATTGCGCTGCTGCGCAGTCCCTTCTGGGAGGACGTCATATTATGTCCACTCCAAAGGATGAAAGGCCTGGCTGGCCATCAATGTGCTATAGGCCAGGAGGGAAGGCGTTGAACATCACAGTTCAATTTGTTTTTACACAGAAACCTATATGAAAGTGTTAAAAAGTTTTATGAATACGTTACACTGGACTGAAGACTGTTGACATGAAAAGATAAATGAGCTGTTGCTGGCCCCATTAGCAGACAAGAAGAAAATGCTTGTAACAAAATCTACAGGTTAGATAAGCCAGGCAAACTGAAGAAATACAACTCAAGACTTAACAAGACTTAACAAAACAAACCTAATGAATTAGACTATGACACAGAGGTTCTACTCTGCATTTATATTACCAGGCAAAGCCAGCTGGAATAGACGCTGATATGAATGCTTGACGTATTGTAAGTAGAACATTAGGATTTTCTAGCTATCTAGCTAGCTTGTTTGCTTATGTACAGTATTCATATGTAGCTGTATTCTTATAACAAAAGATATGTAAATCTCATTACTTTCAACAAATATACAAAAAAGCATATTTTATTAATTTTAGGAAAAGGGCAGAGCCTTGCAAAACATTATTTTATGATACTGTATATACAGTAAAGGATTACTGTTTCTTAGCGCAGCCACCACCTAAAAATAGAGAGCCATTTACACCAAGAAACATACATCTGCTTCAAACATTTTGACCCTCATTAGTCCAATGTATGTTAAATGTATTTTTGCGGTATAAGGCTTGGTGTGTAAATAAAGAATTACATGAGTTATAAATTCCTTTTTTTTTCTGTATTTCTGTTGGATGTAATGCTGCACTATGTAGTGCTTTATTGGATGCTTTTTTGGTTTCCTACCTCACTATTAGGTGACTTGTTGCCCTACTTATGTGTTTACATGCCTAGTACACACAATGAGATTATCAGACGAATGATCGTTCGTTTTTATTTTTGCATGCTAGTTCCCATGTGGAGAACGAAGCGTTTACCGAAGAAAAAAATGTTTATACGATAGAATACAAATTTGGAAGTGATGTAATGTGTTGTATTATATTTGTATTGTATATTTCGGATGAAAATTTGACTGATTAAACGAAAATCAGACAATCTGGTATTGTACGAGAAAAGTTTTCGTGTTTGTCCCTTCGGATATTTTCGGACGAAAGTTGTGTACAGTAATAAGTATCAGATTATCGTGCAATCGCTTCAAAAGCAGTATTTTATGAATGATTTTCTGTACAGGGCTACACACACACACACTCTCAAAAGTTTTTGTTTATTTAAGAATATATTGGGGTGTATAACTAGATGTCTTTATAACATGGCCTGTAGACTAAGACCAATGACATAAAATGTACATGATCAATTATTTACAAAGGTCAAAAAACTAAACTGTGAATTGTATAAATGACCCTGAATAGTTTGTTCTTATAAATAAATACACCATAACAAGAGCCATTGGCAGAAATGTCATACCATAACAGAGCTATGTAACAAATTATTTATTTAGTTTTCAGGGATGCCCTGAGCTGTTAGCAAATAATGAAGTCATTCAGAGGGTGACCTAGCAACACATGACAGGTAAACACTTGACAATATATTTTGCTAGAAACTAAAATGTGTGCTATTATGTCTGAGACATGTGCGATTCGTTTCGTACGAATTCGTAATTCGTACGAATTTTTCGAAATTCGTACGAATTTACGAATCTGTAGTACGAATTTTTTTTTTTTACGAATTCCGTACGGAATACGAAATTCCGTTTACGAATTTCGAATTTTTCGAAATTCGTACGAATTTACGAATGAACGAATTTTTTTTTTTACGAATACGAAATTCCGTTTACGAATGAATTCGAATGAATTCGAATGAATTCGAATGAATTCGAATGAAAGTGTCATTTTTGCAGGAAAAATTCCGTTTACGAATTTCAGCTCCAAATTATTCGAATCCAACTACCAATATCAAATTTCAACTAATTCAAACGAAATTATTATAGCAGATATAACGAATGAATTCGAATGCATTCGAATGAATTCGAATGATTCGAATGACAAAGTGTCATTTTTGCAGAAAAAAAAGCTATTTAAAAAACAGTCATTCATTGATATAAAAAAAAAAAAAAGCGTAGGGGTCCCCCCAAATTCAATAACCAGGCCCTTCAGGTCTGGTATGGATATTAAGGACCCCAGCCAAAAAAAAAAAAAAAAATGGCGTGGGGTCCCCCCCAAATATCCATACCAGACCCTTCAGGTCTGGGATGGATTTTAAGGGGAACCCCGGCCAAAAAAAAAAAAAATGGCGTGGGGTCCCCCTCAAAATCCATACCAGACCCTTTATCCGAGCACGCAACCTGGCAGGCCGCAGGAAAGGAGGGGGGGACGAGAGCGGCCCCCCCTCCCGCCTGAACCGTACCAGGCCACATGCCCTCAACATTGGGAGGGTGCTTTGGGGTCCCCCCCAAAGCACCTTGTCCCCATGTTGATGAGGACAAGGGCCTCTTCCCCACAACCCTGGCCGGTGGTTGTGGGGGTCTGCGGGCGGGGGGCTTATCGGAATCTGGAAGCCCCCTTTAACAAGGGGACCCCCAGATCCCGCCCCCCCCCTGTGTGAAATGGTAAGGGGGTACAAAAGTACCCCTACCATTTCACCAAAAAAGTGGCAAAAATGGTAAAAATGACAGGAGACGGTCTTTGACAATTCCTTTATTAAAATCTTCTTTCTTCTTTCTTCTGGTCTTCCTTTCTTCATCTTCTCCTTCGTCATCTTCTCCTTCCGTCATCTTCTTCCATCTTCTTCCATCTTCTTCTTCCTTCGATTCGCTTCTTCTTCCTCCGGTCTTCTCGTCTTCTCGTCCTTCTCGTCCGGCATCGGCGTCTCTTCTCGCAGGCCGCTCCTCGCAATGGGAGGCTCCCGCTCTGTGAGGCTCCGCTCCGGGTGACAGGTCTTTTATAACGAAGGCACCTGGTAACCCCGCCCCCTCTGACGCATGGGGACGTCATGTGGAATTCCCTATGGCTTTCCCCATGACGTCAGAGGGGGGGCGGGGTCACCAGGTGCCTTCGTTAGAAAAGACCTGTCAGCGGAGCCGAGCCTCACAGAGCGGGAGCCTCCCATTGCGAGGAGCGGCCTGCGAGAAGAGACGCCGATGCCGGACGAGAAGGACGACGCCGGACGAGAAGGACGCGAAGACCGGAGGAAGAAGAAGATAAGGAAGAAGAAGATGAAGAAGATGAAGAAGATGACGGAAGGAGAAGATGAAGAAAGGAAGACCAGAAGAAAGAAGAAAGAAGATTTTAATAAAGGAATTGTCAAAGACCGTCTCCTGTCATTTTTACCATTTTTGCCACTTTTTTGGTGAAATGGTAGGGGTACTTTTGTACCCCCTTACCATTTCACACAGGGGGGGGGCGGGATCTGGGGGTCCCCTTGTTAAAGGGGGCTTCCAGATTCCGATAAGCCCCCCGCCCGCAGACCCCCACAACCACCGGGCACGGTTGTGGGGAAGAGGCCCTTGTCCTCATCAACATGGGGACAAGGTGCTTTGGGGGTCTCAGACCCCCAAAGCACCCTCCCAATGTTGAGGGCATGTGGCCTGGTACGGTTCAGGCGGGAGGGGGGGCCGCTCTCGTCCCCCCCTCCTTTCCTGCGGCCTGCCAGGTTGCGTGCTCGGATAAGGGTCTGGTATGGATTTTATGGGGGACCCCACGCCATTTTTTTTGGCTAGGGTTCCCCTTAAAATCCATCCCAGACCTCAAGGGTCTGGTATGGATTTTGAGGGGGACCCTACGCCATTTTTTTTTTTTTTTTTTGGCTGGGGTCCCCCTTAATATCCATCCCAGACCTGAAGGGCCTGGTTATTGAATTTGGGGGGACCCCTACGCATTTTTTTTATCAATGACTTCAATGAATGACTGTTCTCTGTATTACGGATCCGACAATTCATTTGCCGGCAATAGCCGCGAGTGATTTTAAATAGTTTTTTTTTCCTGCAAAAATGACACTGTGTGGGAACATTTCTCTATATTAGATATACTGAATCTCGAAGCATTCGAAGCATTCGAAGCATTCGTTATATCCGCTATTATAATTTCTTTCATATTAGTTGAAATTAGATATTTGTTAGTTACAATACAACATTCGAATTGTTCTCTGTATTACGGGAATCGGCAATTAGCCGCGAGTGATTTTAAATGTCTTTTTTTCCTGCAAAAATGACACATTGTACAGAGAGAGTTGTAAACACGGGAAACATGACCCCATTCATAGGCATACTATAGAGTATATAGTATATAGAAGGGGGTCATGTTTACTGTGCTTACAACTCTCTCTGTACAATGTGTCATTTTTGCAGGAAAAAAAGACATTTAAAATCACTCGCGGCTAATTGCCGATTCCCGTAATACAGAGAACAATTCGAATGTTGTATTGTAACTAACAAATATCTAATTTCAACTAATATGAAAGAAATTATAATAGCGGATATAACGAATGCTTCGAATGCTTCGAGATTCAGTATATCTAATATAGAGAACTGTTCCTGCACAGTGTCATTTTTGCAGGAAAAAAAAACTATTTAAAATCACTCGCGGCTATTGCCGGCAAATGAATTGTCGGATCCGTAATACAGAGAACAGTCATTCATTGAAGTCATTGATAAAAAAATGCGTAGGGGTCCCCCCAAATTCAATAACCAGGCCCTTCAGGTCTGGGATGGATATTAAGGGGGACCCCAGCCAAAAAAAAAAAAAAAAAAATGGCGTAGGGTCCCCCTCAAAATCCATACCAGACCCTTGAGGTCTGGGATGGATTTTAAGGGGAACCCCAGCCAAAAAAAATGGCGTGGGGTCCCCCATAAAATCCATACCAGACCCTTATCCGAGCACGCAACCTGGCAGGCCGCAGGAAAGGAGGGGGGACGAGAGCGGCCCCCCCTCCCGCCTGAACCGTACCAGGCCACATGCCCTCAACATTGGGAGGGTGCTTTGGGGGTCTGAGACCCCCAAAGCACCTTGTCCCCATGTTGATGAGGACAAGGGCCTCTTCCCCACAACCGTGCCCGGTGGTTGTGGGGGTCTGCGGGCGGGGGGCTTATCGGAATCTGGAAGCCCCCTTTAACAAGGGGACCCCCAGATCCCGCCCCCCCCCCTGTGTGAAATGGTAAGGGGGTACAAAAGTACCCCTACCATTTCACCAAAAAAGTGGCAAAAATGGTAAAAATGACAGGAGACGGTCTTTGACAATTCCTTTATTAAAATCTTCTTTCTTCTTTCTTCTGGTCTTCCTTTCTTCATCTTCTCCTTCCGTCATCTTCTCCTTCCGTCATCTTCTTCCATCTTCTTCTTCCTTCGATTCGCTTCTTCTTCCTCTTCTTCTCGTCCTTCTCGTCTCGTCCTTCTCGTCCGGCGTCGTCCTTCTCGTCCGGCATCGGCGTCTCTTCTCGCAGGCCGCTCCTCGCAATGGGAGGCTCCCGCTCTGTGAGGCTCCGCTCCGCTGACAGGTCTTTTATAACGAAGGCACCTGGTGACCCCGCCCCCCCTCTGACGTCATGGGGAAAGCCATAGGGAATTCCACATGACGTCCCCATGCGTCAGAGGGGGCGGGGTTACCAGGTGCCTTCGTTATAAAAGACCTGTCAGCGGAGCGGAGCCTCACAGAGCGGGAGCCTCCCATTGCGAGGAGCGGCCTGCGAGAAGAGACGACGATGCCGGACGAGAAGGACGAGAAGACCGGACGAGAAGGACGAGAAGACCGAAGGAAGAAGAAGATGGAAGAAGATGGAAGAAGATGACGGAAGGAGAAGATGACGGAAGGAGAAGATGAAGAAAGGAAGACCAGAAGAAAAAGAAAGAAGATTTTAATAAAGGAATTGTCAAAGACCGTCTCCTGTCATTTTTACCATTTTTGTCACCTTTTTTGGTGAAATGGTAGGGGTACTTTTGTACCCCCTTACCATTTCACACAGGGGGGGGGCGGGATCTGGGGGTCCCCTTGTTAAAGGGGGCTTCCAGATTCCGATAAGCCCCCCGCCCGCAGACCCCCACAACCACCGGCCAGGGTTGTGGGGAAGAGGCCCTTGTCCTCATCAACATGGGGACAAGGTGCTTTGGGGGGGACCCCAAAGCACCCTCCCAATGTTGAGGGCATGTGGCCTGGTACGGTTCAGGCGGGAGGGGGGGGCGCTCTCGTCCCCCCCTCCTTTCCTGCGGCCTGCCAGGTTGCGTGCTCGGATAAAGGGTCTGGTATGGATTTTGAGGGGGACCCCACGCCATTTTTTTTTTTTTTTTTTTTGGCCGGGGTTCCCCTTAAAATCCATCCCAGACCTGAAGGGTCTGGTATGGATATTTGGGGGGGACCCCACGCCATTTTTTTTTTTTTTTTTTTGGCTGGGGTCCCCCTTAATATCCATACCAGACCTGAAGGGCCTGGTTATTGAATTTGGGGGGACCCCTACGCTTTTTTTTTTTTTCTGCAAAAATGACACTTTGTCATTCGAATTCATTCGAATTAATTCGTTATATCTGCTATAATAATTTAGTTAAAATTAGTTGAAATTCGATATTGGTAGTTGGATTTACTAACGATTCGAACTATTCGTAACGATTCGTAACGAAATTAACGATTCGTAACTTGAAATTGAAATTCGATATTTGTAGTTGGATTCGTATTGTTCTCTGTGTTATGAGAACCAACATTTTTTGACAGTTCCCATGTCTACTAGGCATAGGTCTCTATGAATGTTTTTTTTTTTTTATCCGCGTTAACGATTCGTAACGATTCGTAACGATTCGTAACTTTACTAACGATTAGGAAAAAAAATTACGATTCGTCCGAATTTCGTATTTAGTACGAATTCGAACGGAATTTCGTACACGAAGTACGAATTACGAATTTTTTTTTATATACGAAACGGGACGAAACGAAACGAAAAAAATTTTTTGACAGTTTGAATGGCAATTACTCAGTCAAACAACACTGTACCCAATTAAATTTACATATTTTTTTATAGATAGCTAGAGCTTTCTTTTGGTGGTATTTAATCACCACTGAGTTTTTATTTTTTGCTTTATAAATGAAAAAATACCAAAAACCTTTTTGTTACTTTGTGTTATAAAAATTTGCAAATAAATAGTATTTTTTCAAAAATGTAGGGCAAATGTATTCTGCTACACTTCTTTAGTAAAAATAATCCAAATCAGTATATATTACAAAATTATAAATGAAGCACTTTTGTGTTTGCCCCTATTTATCATGAGCTGAACTTTTGGGCTTTTTTTTTTTTTTTTTTCAAAACTCTTTATTCCAAATTTTTCATTACATAATAATTTACATTATACATTTTTATATACTTTTACATTTCTTTATATAATACAAATTATAGTTACATTTACTCTTTCCTTTCATTCCTTCCTCTCTCACCCTCTGTGGTCACTTAATACTATATTTTCAGATATTCCTCTATCCACTGTTAGCCATGTTCTATTCCATTTTGCCCATATTTTTTCATACCTTCGCCCGTTTCCCCTTTGTTCATACATTATTTTTTCATAGGGTAGGACCTGGTTTACTGCTCTCACCCATTGGGTTACTGTCGGGGGATATGGCTGAATCCATTTTTCTATTATTTGTTTTCTTGCCAGAAACAGTACCTCCCTTAAGAAGGTATTATTATCTCTATTATCTCTCTCTTCCCTCAATATCCCCAACAAACATAATTCCATCGTAGCTATAAAAGGTTTATTCAGGACTTTTCCTATTTTCCTAGCTACTTGTTGCCAATATTTTCCTATTTTACCACAGTACCACATTACATGAAGGAAATATGCTCCCCCCTGCCCGCATCTAGTACATCTTGGTTCAGTCATCCTCCCCATTTTGTGCAGTCTATTTGGAGCCAAGTGTGTCTGATGTATTATATTCATCTGTATTATCCTGTTATTCATTGCAGGGGATACCTTCCAATGGGAATTGCAGGCTTCAACCCATTCATGATCGCTCATGTCTGGGATAGCCTCCTGCCACTTATCCCTTATTTTCAGTGGTTCGCCTTCTATTTTCTTCTGTACCAGGTGTGTGTAAATCTTTGCTATCAGTCCCTTAGGTCCCTGTGATTTCAGGATACCTATAAGGGGATATTTAGATATTCTTAATTCCTCTCTTCTAAACTGTGTCTGTAGCACCTGCCTCAGCTGAAGGTATCTGTAGAACTGTTTACTCAATAAGTTATATTGTTTACATAGGTTTTCATAGGTTAGTATCACATTTTTGTCATATAGCTGGCCAAAAGTTGTTATCTTATTCTGCTTCAAAAATTTACTATCCTCAAAAGCTTCCAGTTGTTCAAATTTTGGGTTGTTCCAAAGCGCAGTTTCTGTTGGGATTCCAACAAATCCCGTCAGTTTCTTAGCCTCTCTCCATACTGTCCTTGCCACTTTCAAAAGGGGAATTTTTACTCCCACTCTCCTCAAATCTTTTAATTCTAATCCCGTCATTAAATCATCTATTTGCATTTTACTAAGGAGATATTCCTATATCCTTGTTATTTTTTCCTGTCCTACCCATGATCTTAGATGTTTCAGTTGCCCTGCCAAATAATATAAATATAAATCCGGGAGGGCCAGTCCAGCTTCTGTCTTTGGTCTTTGTAATTTATTAAATTTTAATTTACATCTTCCATATGCCCAAATGAACCGAGTCATCTGCGAGTTTAATTTTTTAAATATCTGTTTTGGTATTTTTACTGGGGAGTGTGCAAATACATATAAACACTTGGGTAATATAATAGATTTTATCAGGTGAATTCTGCCTGCCATTGATATTGGTAGCTTTATCCATATTTCCAATTTTCTCTTCTTCGTGTTTCAACGTAATATTTACTCCTAAATATTTAAATACTTCAACTATTTTTAGTGGGGTCTGAGCTCTCCTTTTATTACCTGTTCCCAAGGGCATCAGTGCGGATTTTTGCCAGTTTATTTTTAACCCTGAGAACCTCCCGTATGTTTCTATTATTCTCTTTGCTTCCATGAGAGATGCTTGCGCATCTCCCATATATAATATAATATCGTCCGCGTATAGGCCTATGTGTTCAATTTTTTCTCCTACTCTAATCCCTTTATATTTATCTGATTGTCTGAATCTATTTGCCAATGCCTCAATTGCCAGAGCAAACAACTGCGGTGACATTGGGCAGCCCTGTCTTGTTCCTCTATATAGTTTTATTGTAGGAGATAATATACCGTTTATTAGCAAATTGGAGCATGGTTGTTTATAGATTATTCTCACCCATTTTCTAAATTTTTCCCCAAATCCATTCCTTTCCAGAACTGTCTGCAGAAATTCCCATTCTATAGAATCAAATGCCTTGGCTGTATCCAGTGATGCCAAGGCACTTGTTTCCGGGATAAACTCTCTCATTTGTGTCATATATTGCGTCCTTCTAATATTAATTGATGTAGATTTCCCTGGCATAAAGCCAGTTTGGTCCTCCGCTATTATAGACAAGATTACCTGATTGAGCCTTTTGGCAAGCACTTTTGCCAATACTTTATAATCTATATTTAATAATGATATTGGCCTATACGACCCACACTCAGTTCTGTCTTTGTCTGGTTTTGGTATCAGTATGACTGTGGCATCATACATGGAAACAGGCATTTCTCCCCTTTGGAACGCCTCCCCATACATTTTGGTCATAACTGGTACCATAATTTCTGCATATCGCTGGTACATTTCCAGCGGTATGCCATCTGGTCCTGGAGACTTACCCTTTCCCAGAGAGAAGATAGCTTCTCGTACTTCCTCTTCCTCTATATCCCTCTCTAACTCCTCTTTTTGTTCCTCTGTTAATTTAAGGAAGTTCAAATCCTTAAGGTATTCCTCTATATCTTCTCGAGTACAGGTCAGTGTTGATGTATACATGTTAATATAGTATTTTTGGAATGTCTCAAGTATCTCATCTAATGTGTTTACCAACTCTCTTTTTTCGTTTTTCACCTCTGATATTGCTAGTGATGGTGTTTGTCTTTTTATCATAAAGTTCAGCATCTTATTATATTGTTGTCCTTGTTCAAAGTTTTTTTGTGCATGTTGGAGTTTCTTACGCTTAGCATTAGTTATTAGTTGGTTCTTATATTGCCGTGATGAGGCTGCCCATCTTATTTGGTTTATATTTGAGGGGTCCTCTATAAACCTATTTTCTGCCTGTGCGCATAATTGTTCCATTTCCTCCTCTTCCTGCCTATTAGTACGTTTAATGTATGATATTGTTGATCTTGTTATCCCCCTCAAGTATGCCTTAAATGTGTCC
>JAQSEC010001890.1:0-23907 GCA_028564925.1 Lithobates sylvaticus
GGGCGTCATATGACGTCCTTGGGATTTTGAGCCGCTGCGCGCCCCCGGGGGCGCGCATCGCGGCGATCGTTGTTGCGGGGTGTCAGTCTGACACCCCGCAACTACGATCTTGGTAAAGAGTCTCCAACGGAGATTCTTTACCACGTGATCAGCCGTGTCCAATCACGGCTGATCACAGTGTAAATAGGAAAAGCCGGTAATCGGCTTTTCCTCACTCGCGTCTGTCAGACGCGAGTAGAGGAGAGCCGATCGGCTGCTCCTCTGACAGGGGGGGTCTGTGCTGATCGATTATCAGCGCAGCCCCCCCGAGGATGCCCACACTGGACCACCAGGGACGCCACCAGACCACCAGGGATTCCCATCAAAAGGTATGCCACCCTAGACCACCAGGGATGACACACAGTGCCACCAATGGATGCCAATCAGTGCCCACAATGGATGCCATTCAGTGCCCACAATGGGCATCACTGATTGGCATGCATTATTGTTTGGCACTGATTGGCATCCATCAGTAAAAAAACAATGCCGCCCATCAGTGCCCATCCATGCCGCCCATCAGTGCCCATCCATGCCGCCCATCAGTGCCCATCCATGCCGCCCATCAGTGCCGCCTATCCGTGCCAATCTGTGCCACCCATCAGTGCCCATCCATGCCAATCCATGCCGCCTATCCGTGCCAATCTGTGCCACCCATCAGTGCCCATCCATGCCGCCTATCCATGCCCATCTGTGCCGCCCATCAGTGCCTATCCGTGCCCATCCATGCCGCCTATCCGTGCCAATCTGTGCCACCCATCAGTGCCCATCCATGCCGCCTATCCGTGCCCATCCATGCCGCCTATCCATGCCCATCTGTGCCGCCCATCAGTGCCTATCAGTGCCCATCCATGCCGCCTATCAGTGCCCATCCATGCCGCCTATCAGTGCCCATCCATGCCGCCTATCAGTGCCGCCTATCAGTGCCCATCAATGCCACCTCAGTGCCACTTCATTGGTGCCACCTCATCGAGCCCATCAGTGCCGACCTTATCAGTGCCGACCTACCAGTGCCGACCTACCAGTGCCGACCTACCAGTGCCCATCAGTGAAGGAGAAAACGTACTTATTTACAAAGTTTTGAAACTGAAACAAAAAAAAAACATTTTTTTTTTTTTTCAAATTTTTCGGTCTTTTTTTATTTGTTTAGCAAAAAATAAAAACCGCAGGAGGTGATCAAATACCACCAAAAGAAATCTCTATTTGTGGGAAAAAAATGATAAACATTTCATTTGGGTACAGTGTAGCATGACCGCGCAATTGTCATTCAAAGTGTGAGAGCGCTGAAAGCTCAAAATTGGTCTGGGCAGGAAGGTGTTTAAGTGCCCAGTATTGAAGTGGTTAAGGACCGCCTCACGCCGATGTATGTCGGCAGAATGGCACGGCTGCGCACAAGCATGTACAGGTACGTTGCCCTTTAAGAGCCCAGCCGTGGGCGCGCCGCCGGCGGCACACTCAAGACCCGGTCCTGAGCTCCCCGACTGTGGCTGCGGGACCCGCAGACCCGATCGCCGCCGGTGTCCCGCGATCGGGTCACAGAGCTGAAGAACGGGGAGAGGTAAGTGTAAACAAACCTCTCCCCGTGCTTCCTAGTGAGGCTGTCATCGATCGTCTGTTCCCTGTCACACGCCAAGCCACGCCCCCTACAGAAAAAAAACAAAAACATAGGTCACACTTAACCCCTACACGGCCCCCTTGTGGTTAACCCCTTCACTGTAAGTGACATTTTTACAGTAATCAATGCATTTTTAATCGCACTGATCGCTGTATTAATGCCAATGGTCCCAAAAATGTGTCAAAATTGTCCGACGTGTCCGCCATAATGTCAGAGCCACAATATAAAAATGCCATAAAAACTACCCCCTATTTTGTAGACGCTATAACTTTTGCGCAAACCAATCAATAAAAGCTTATTGCGATTTTTTACCAAAAATAGGTAGAAGAATACGTATTGGCCTAAACCGAGGCCAAACCGAGCAAAAAAGTTAAAAAATATTGAATTTTTTTCAAAATTGTCACTCTATTTTTGTTTATAGCGCAAAAAAAAAACAAAAAAAAAAAACGCAGAGGTGATCAAATACCACCAAAAGAAACCTCTATTTGTGGGAAAAAATGGACGCCAATTTTGTTTGGGAGCCACGTCGCACGACCACGCAATTGTCAGTTAAAGCGACGCAGTGCCGAATCGCAAAAAGGGGCCTGGTCCTTTAGCTGCAAATTGGTCCTTTAAGGAGTTGTAAAGGCAGAAGGTTTTTTAAATCTTAATGCATTCTATCAAAATGCGAGCAGGCGAGTGGAATTTTTGCGGGCTGTAGTATAGATAGAAAACATGAGGTGGGTGCAGCGCTAATAGTGAATAAATCCCAATAGTGAAATTCAGACAACAAATCAAATTAGTACAAAAGTATTCAAAAATATCTGAAAAAAAAAATATTAAGACAAATAAAATTCAAAAATCCAAATACGGAAAATAATTCATTAATTGGTGTCATATCATAAAACATTTTTTTTGCATTTAGAGCACAATATTGTGTTATTCGTTTTAAGTTGATATTATCTAAACAGGTTGATTTTATTTAGATATATTACTGTTCACACACTTTTTCAATTTCTCTGCCTTAGTTTTCTGTTCAATTTCAGTTGTTCACCACTTCTGAATATTTTTCAATTAATTATTTATTTTTCGTATTTCACTATTTGGATTTTTTTTTTTTTTTTTCAAATTTTGTCACTATTCTTAAATACTTTTGTACTAATTTGATTGTTGTCTGAATTTCACTATTTGGATTTATTCACTAATATTAGCGCTGCACCCACCCCATGTTTTCCAGTATTTTAGAGTTTTGTATTTAGGACTTTTGGTGCCGGCAGCTTTATATAAAGATTTTGATTTATTATTATTTTGCAATAATACACTCATTTTGAGCGCAGCGTTAACCTCTTCGGTTCTTTTTCTATATAGATAGATGCCCACATACTGCGATCAGGAGTGCACTCCATACAAAGTGCAGTGTTCAGGGGTGCATTATGCACAAAGTGCAGTGTTCAGGGGTGCATTATGCACAAAGTGCAGTGTTCAGGGGTGCATTATGCACAAAGTGCAGTGTTCAGGGGTGCATTATGCACAAAGTGCAGTGTTCAGGGGTGCATTATGCACAAAGTACAGGGTTCAGCCTTCTTGCACAGCTACATCCCTCTGCATCCCCTATCCACAACTCAATTCTGCAACCCCCCACTGCCCTCAACTTCGGGTTCCCATCCTCCCCTCTTTATAGCCACACACACACACGAAAGTAGGAGAAGAGAAATAGTTACGTACCTGCATTATTTTGTCTCCAGCCTGAAGGCCTGCTACCTCTGCAGGTCCTGCTTCAGTCACCCTTGTCACATAGATACCCTGTAAATAGAAAAGGTTAATATAGAAAACTAATTGCGCATTATGCAAGTAAAACACCAATTCTGTCTCAAAGCCAGCACTGTTCAAATAAGTCACACTCACAATGGATGCCACTCTGCATCACCCAAAAGCCCAGGTTTAAAGTAAAAGCTTAGTTTAGTAAAAAAAAAAAATAAAATAAAATCAGCCCAAGGGACACTGCTTACAATCAGTATGAAGTGTCCCTTGTGCTGATGGCTGTTGCTTTTAGTTGAAATCTTCTGTTTTCTGATGACCCCCTTACCCTAGTGCGGGAGTTAATCGAGCCAAGCGATCTGTCATACGCACTCATCAAGAGTGCCGACTACGTCCGCCCTTTCTGCCCACAACTTCCATTCACAGAAGCTGTACTATTGTTTCTATGAATAAAATGCGATTCGTGAATGGAGGAAGCGGACTATTTATTCATCCGCCTGTCCTTTCATAGATTAGCAATTTATGACAGCATTTTGCCAACAAAAGCACATAAAACACAGGCTCGAGAGGAAAGTGAGGCATACAATACAACTGCCTACAACTCTTCCTTGTAAAAGTTCCTTCATGGAAAAAATAAATAAAATCACTCTTGGGATTGCCCAAGGGTAAGTATTCCTGGCTAGGAGTTGAAAGGGGAGAACAGGATGACATTACAGCTGCCTTATCCAAAAGGAGAGAACAGCAGCAATAGATTAATAAACACCAACTACTAGGCAGATTGGTGTCTGCAGAGGTCCCACTGACATACAAATGTTGTGTCCCAAGTACATGAAGCAACTATGTAAAACAGTTATATAGGCTCTTTCCTGCTTAAAAGAAAAGTATTGGATTTTTTTTTCCAGAGAATCATACTTACCTAGGTGGATGCAGCATCGGTCCCCCGCAGCGGCTCGAACACCGAGAACCGAGAGATCAAACACAACGGATCGCTTAGTTCTCACAGCTCCGTGAGCAGAGAGCTGGTGACTGACAGTGACTGGCTCTCTGCTCTGTCCCTCCTCGCTCACTGGAGCACTGGGCTGTGAGCGACTGGCTCAAGCTCTCAGGGGCTCGCTGAGAGGCTGAGCCGGGTGCCAGTCCAGGCATGTGGGCAGTTTGACCACATGGTCGCGATCTTTCCTGAGCCTGCAGCCAACCGCAGACTTCAGCCCACTGTCTGCTCAAAACAAAGTGATCCACATAAGAAATACAGGTAAAATGAGATGTGACTGTACTTCTCCTTTATTAATGCTGCAAAGTGATTAAGAATCCCTGTCGTGGGGAAAAAAAAATATGGGAGCTTTCTGAAAGTGCCTGGCTTCCTTACTTGAGTAACAGACCTGGAACAAGCATGCAGCAAAAGAAAAAAAAAAAAAAAAGCAAAAAAGACAAAGTTGAACAAAAATACTGAAGTCCAAACATCTGTTATAAAACTTTAAAAAGGTGTGAAAAGTGGTATCACTAATTGCTTTAATGGGAGACCACAATGATGTTAAATTACAGATTTGATTTCACAGTGCATACATTTATAAACAGATGGTTGAAATCCATGTTACGTATATAAAAAAAACAAATAATCATCTAGCCCTCAATCACATTGTAGCGACTTGTTATGCAATTTCGCATGACGAGTCACTCCAATGCGATTGAGGGCACCCTATTGTCGGCAATGTTCAAATCAGTGCGGCGCAGAGCTTACGGTTGCCGCATTGATTTGAAATAGTAGTTGCTGCATTACTTTTGGCGACTTTGGGTGCGACTTGCATAGACATCGGTGCATGAAGCTGCACCGATGTCTTCAAAGTTGCACCTGAAGTCACACTGACATGCAACTTTGAAATTGTGCGATGTCAGATGAAGTTGCACGATTTTAAAGCTGCATTCAATGTGAACGAGGGCTTAATACATGACAAGTATTCTTAGTGTCCAAGATGTTGAAAACAATCTCCATCCGATACATCACATTCATTTAAAATAACCCAAGAACACAAATTATATTATAATATATATAATATAATATATATATATATATATATTTTCATTTATATATATATACACACACACACACACCAGTCCTTAAAGGAGACTAGGGTTGACCGATGCTTGGTATCGGCACCGGTAGTATTTGCACGAGTACCTGTACTTGAGCAAATGCCCCGATACCTAAAACCGATACCTTTGTGGTGCGATTTGAGCCCATACAAAATGAATGAATGCAAAGAATCGCATGCAATATGAACAGCAATACAGTGAGATTCCTGTCCAAATCACATGTGGTTTCCCTGCACGGCTCCTGTGGGATTTCAAGCTGGTCATAGCGACACCATTTCTGTTCGAATCACATGCAATTCTTTGCAGTGCGATTTGAGCCCATTCATCTTGTATGGTCTCAAATCGCACAGTAATGGTATCGTAGTTGGTATCAGCGAGTATTTGTGCACAAGTATCGGTACTCATTCAAAAACAGGTATAGGTGCATCCCTAAAGGAGACCGTATGGCCAGCGGTTATGTGATCTTTCAGTTCTCAGTCTTATAGCTGGCGGGGGGACAGCTGCAGCATCAGATCAATGCTGCAGACATCTAGGCGAATATGTATGTTTGCTTTATATCCTGCACTTCTCTTTTAGCCCCCATTCACACCTATGCGAATTAGATGTGCGTTTCCCTGCATCTAATTTGCATAGTAGGAGAATGTGACTGGCTCCCTATGGAGCCGCTTCACATATCTCCAGGGCGGCTGCGGTAGCGCACTGCGTCTTTGGCTCTGTTTCAGGGCCCAATTCAGGCATAGAATCGGCCCCGATTCGTCCCTGAAACGGGGAACAGGGACACACAGCACTCCTGTGTGATCCGCAGCGTGTTATAGTGTGAACCCGGGGTTAAAATGTGATTGGGATGGCTGCATTAATTTTCAGAATGTAAAAACACCAATCGATCTAGTCCGAAATGCAACTGAACTAAAAGCACACCCAGAACAATTGGTAAAGAACAAGCGGGACTTTAAAAAAAAAGGTACCAAAATAATATGCAAAAAGGTTTATAAAAATAGAAAATTTTATTGGACGTACGTTTCTTTAACTGCTTCCCGATCGCCCACTGCATATATACGTCAGCAGAATGGCACGGGCAGGCAAAATCACGTACCTGTACGTGATCCTTTAAATGCCTGCCCGTTTGTCGCGTGCGCGCCGCCAGTGGCGCGGTCGGGAGCTCCGTGACCACGGCCGCGGGACCAACGGACACGATCGCCGCTGGTGTCCCACGATCGGGTCACGGAGCTGAAGAACGGGGAGAGGTATGTGTAAAACAAACCTCTCCCCGCACTTCCTACTCTGCCTGTCATTGATTGGCTGTTCCCGGTCATCGGGAAAGCCGATCAATGACGTCAGATGTCAGCCCCGCCCCCTAATGTAAAAAACACAACACACGTCACAGCCCATAACCCCTCCCCTCCCCCTAGTGGTTAACTCTTTCACTACAACTGTAATTTATACAGGAATCAATGCATTTAAATAGCATTGATTGCTGTATAAATGACAATGGTCCCAAAAATGTGTCAAAAATGTCCCATGTGTCCGCCATAATGTCGCAGTCACAAAAAAAAAAAAAAAAAAAAAAAAAAAAAAAAAAAAAAAAAAAAAAAAAAAATCGCTAATCGCCACCATTACTAGTAAAAAAAAAAAAAAAAATATATTAATTAAAATGCTATAAAACTATCCCCTAATTTGTAAATGCTATAACTTTTGCGCAAACCAATCGCTAATTGCGATTTTTTTTTACCAAAAATATGTAGAAGAATACGTATCGGCCTAAACTGAGGGAAAAAAAAGTTTTTTTAATATATTTTTGGGGGATATTTATTATAGCAAAAAGCAAAAAATATTGCATGGTTTTCAAAATTGTCGCTCTATTTTTGTTTATAGCGCAAAAAATAAAAACCGCAGGGGCGATCAAATACCACCAAAAGAAAGCTCTATTTGTGGGAAAAAAAGGACGCCAATTTTGTTTGGGAGTCACGTCGCATGACCGCGCAATTGTCAGTTAAAGCGACGCAGTGCCGAATCGCAAAAAAGGGCCTGGTCCTTTGGCTGCCAATTGGTCCGGGGCTGAAGTGGTTAAAATGACAATAAATGTTCAAAAGCAATAATATTCATACATGTGCAACCACTTCTTACTCTACATGTTTCGCTCATAAGAGCTTCCTCAGGAGCTTTTGAAAGTGTTGCATGAAAGTTAAATACTACAAAAGAAATGGGCAATAATGAACTTTATTGAAATTTACTTGTTTATGGTGATATAAAAAAAAAAAAAAAAAATAATTACCTAAAAACACATAAATCATGATTATATACATTAAAAAGAATAAAAAATAAGGAGCTGAGAATGCATGCCTACCAGATGCTTTTATTTGCAATGATACTTGAATTAATTGGAAAATTCGAGAGAGAGAGAGAGAGAGAGAGAGAGAGAGAGAGAGAGAGAGAGAGACTCTCCCCCTTCATAGTAAGCTCTTTTGGCGCATGCAAGTATCTTGCTGCTGCAATATATTTGCCTGCGTTTGCAGGAAAGGAGGCCACGTTTTTAATCAGCCACAGATGATTTATTTCCACCTACTGCTCTGAGGTGCTGACGTCTCCTTTTAATTGACCTTGTGGCTCCAGCCCTCATCCAGGATGGGAACAATCTATGTGAGCATATGTAGGAAGTCTCAGATATTCATATAGAAATTCCTACTAAAAAAACAATTTGTTTTTCTCCGAGGATTTTGCTGGTTGATTTCCCAGGAAAACAGCCTTGGCAGCAGAAGTGCTGTTGGTCTACACCTTGTTAAGGCGCAGCAAATACCTTCTGCTGTTCCTCTAACAGAACATCCCAACAATAAACCATTTCCCCTGTTTTGGGGACAAAAAAAGATTACATTGGTTCTTTAATTAATTTTAAATAAGGTAAATTTTGCATCGCTTTAAAATGACTAATTAACCCTTTTTATGATCCTGGCATAATCAATTAGGGCCATAGAAGCGAATAAACTTACATGTGGATTTTATACTTTTCAGAATCTTTATACTCTCCCTATGGTTGCATGTATGCCCCCTTAACTCAGGCTCCAGTCTAGGAATCATAATTTTCTGATTAATTCAAGTTTTATTGCGAATAAAAGCATCTGGTAGGCATGCATTCTCAGCTCTTTATTTTTTGTAAAATGTATATAATCATGATTTGTGAGGCGTTAGGTAATATTTTTGACACAATTGTCACAATAATCTTAAAGTACAATTTTTCAATTTCTTTTGTAGTATTTAACTTTATGCAACAACTTTCAAAAGCTCCCGAGGAAGCTCTTATGGAACGAAACATGTAGAGTAAGAAGTGGTTGCACATGTTGTATGAATATTATGCTTTTGAACATTTGTAATTTTTTAAGAAACGTACATCCAATAACATTTATATTTTTAAAAAACCTTTTTGCATATTATTTTGGTACCTTTAAAAGTCCTGCTTGTTCTTTAACAATTGTTCTCATTTACCCAATGGGATGTGGTACCTAGTTCTGACCCCTCATTGCCCAGTCCCAAAATTAAAAAGCACAATCAATCCATCTTCCTTCTGTAAACTACTAATCTTCCCACCGTCCATTAAATAAAGATGAAGGTAGGAAAAAAAGTTCTGAAGTCCAACTTGGACGGCAATCATGACTCCCCTATGTAGATACAAAGGCTTGAAGTGCAGCCAACCTAGGACAGGAAAAAAAGAAATACACAAAATGGAGTAATCCCATCTAAGGGCACCTGAGCTAAAATAGATTACATTAGAGCACACATAATGAAATACTTCTGACAAGTGTGTACAATTCTTAGTGTAATATACAAATATTAAATAATTTCATACATACAGTTGGACTCATAAGTTTACATACCCTGGCAGAATTTATGATTTCTTGGCCATTTTTCAGAGAATATGAATGATAACACACAAAAAAAAAAAACAAAAAAAAAAAAAAAAAAAAAAAACGTTCCTTTCACTCACGGTTAGTGTTTGGCTGAAGCCATTTATAATCAATCAACGGTACAAAGAAAAAGAGGAACAAGAGGGGGTTTAGCCAACCTGACGGACTATCTCGGCACCTGAACAAAAACGGATATTCCGTAATCAATATTTCATTGGTTTATTTAGAAAAAATACAGAACAATATACAAATATACACCACAACAGATGAAAACAAAAAATTATTTACAACAGTTTGGCCATCGAGTACAGGATATACATCAAAACATTAAAGAATTCCATTGATATATTTTACTTGCTGGTCAATTGATGGTTGACGCGTTTCGCTTTTAGCTTCATCAGAACCAAAGAGCAGCAATTTATGTGTCTAAATATAATTGCAAAACAGGAAAAAGTGAGAATTATTCATCAGTGAGCCGGCAATTGCTCTAAAATGTCCCATCAATAACATGATCATCATTCCTATAGCCCGCACTTTAATTAATAACTGGATTGCCTACCTTATAGGTATATCCCATTGGTTGTAGGATACTCAATTTGTGGCAGTTTCAATTTAAAAACAATTTACTGAGGAGTAGGAATGAACGTCAGTTTAAAGCAGATTCCCATATACCTACAGATGATAGAGGAGAGGCCAAGGGAAAACAACGACACCAGTGTTTTTTTTGTTTTTTTTTTTTTTTATACTGGTGTCGTTGTTATTTTCCCTTGGCCTCTCCTCTATCATCTGTAGGTATATGGGAATCTGCTTTAAACTGACGTTCATTCCTACTCCTCAGTAAATTGTTTTTAAATTGAAACTGCCACAAATTGAGTATCCTACAACCAATGGGATATACCTATAAAAGGTAGGCAATCCAGTTATTAATTAAAGTGCGGGCTATAGGAATGATGATCATGTTATTGATGGGACATTTTAGAGCAATTGCCGGCTCACTGATGAATAATTCTCACTTTTTCCTGTTTTGCAATTATATTTAGACACATAAATTGCTGCTCTTTGGTTCTGATGAAGCTAAAAGCGAAACGCGTCAACCATCAATTGACCAGCAAGTAAAATATATCAATGGAATTCTTTAATGTTTTGATGTATATCCTGTACTCGATGGCCAAACTGTTGTAAATAATTTTTTGTTTTCATCTGTTGTGGTGTATATTTGTATATTGTTCTGTATTTTTTCTAAATAAACCAATGAAATATTGATTACGGAATATCCGTTTTTGTTCAGGTGCCGAGATAGTCCGTCAGGTTGGCTAAACCCCCTCTTGTTCCTCTTTTTCTTTGTATATTCTATAGGACGAGGTACCACCCATAGCTTATCTATATAATTCTAATCAATAAACGGTGTTTACTCTTTTTAAATCATAATCACAACAGAAATTAGCCAAATGACCCTGATCAAAAGTTTACATACCCCAGTTCTTAATACCGTGTATTGCCCCCTTTAACATCAATGACAGCTTGAAGTCTTTTGTGGTATTTGTTGATGAGGCTCTTTATCTTCTCAGATGGTAAAGCTGCCCATTCCTCTTAAAGCCTCCAGTTCCTGTAAATTCTTGGGCTGTCTTGCATGAACTGCACGTTTGAGATCTCCCCAGAGTGGCTCAATGATATTGAGGTCAGGAGACTGAGATAACCACTCCAGAACCTTCACGTTATTCTGCTGTAGCCAATGACAGGTCGACTTGGCCTTGCGTTTCGGATCATTGTCATGTTGAAATGCCATCAATTTTGACCAAATTTCCTGTGCCTTTGTAGCTTACACATCATCGATCCACCTCTGTGTTTCACAGTAGGAATGGTGTACCTTTCATCATAGGCCTTGTTGACTCCTCTCCAAATGTAGCATTTATGGTTTTAGACAAAGCTCAATTTTGGTCTCATCACTCCAAATGACTTTGTGCCAGAAGGTTTGAGGCTTGTCTCTGTGCCGTTTGGCATATTGTAAGCGGGATACTGCGTGGCATTTGCCTAGTAATGGCTTTCTTCTGGCGACTCGACCATGCAGTCCATCTTTCTTCAAGTGCCTCCTTATTGTGTATCTTGAAACAGCCACACCACATGTTTTCAGAGAGTCCTGTATTTCACCTGAAGATATTTGTGGGTTTTTCTTTGCATCCCCAACAATTTTCCTGGCAGTTGTAGCTGAAATTTTAGTTGGTCTACCTGACCGTGGTTTGGTTTTAACAGAACCCATCATTTTCCAATTCTTGATTAGAGTGTGAACACTGCTGATTGGCATTCTCAATTCCTTGGGTATCTTTTTATATCCCTTTCCCATTTTTATACAGTTCAACTACCTTTTCCCGCAGATCCTTTGACAAATCTTTTGCTTTCCCCATGACTCAGAATCCAGAAATGTCAGTGCAGCACTGGATGAAAGATACAAGGGTCTGTCAGGAGTCCAGAAATGCATTGACCTTTTATATATATACACACAAATTACAAGCAAACAGATCACAGGTGAGGATGGTTACCTTTAATAGCCATTCAAACCCCTTTGTGTCAAATTGTGTGCAAGTTATCAGGCCAAAATCAGGGTATGTAAACGTTTGATCTGGGTCAATTGGGTAGTTTCTCTTGTCATTATGATTTAACCACCTCAATACTGGCCACTTTCGCCCCCTTCCTTCCCAGACCAATTTTCAGCTTTCAGCGCTCTCACACTTCCAATGACAATTGCGCGGTCATGCTACGCTGTACCCAAATTCAAATTTTTATCATTTTGTTCGCACCAATAGAGCTTTCTTTTGGTGGTATTTATTCACGACTCGGTTTTTTATTTTTTGCAATATATTTTCTTCTTTTTATTTTAAAAGAAATCCAATAAAATCTAATTTTGTCATAAATTTAAGCCAACATGTATTCTGCTGCATGTTTTTGGTAAAAAAGAAAAAAAAAATCCTGTTAAGTGTATAATAATTGGTTTGTGTGATCACAGACATCTGTACGCAAATGATCATGTATCATGATCATGTACAGATGTGCGCAGGTGCAAATGATCATTGGGACATGTGATTTTACTGTTATATATGTGGGGGACATGTGTTTTGGGGATCATTACTATGTGGGGACATGTGTGTTTTACATGTGTGGGGACACTAGACAGCTCATACTCACTGATCACCAGCCGGCTACAGAGATCCCCTCTCCCCTCCTTACCAACAAATTCCGTGTGAGGAGAGCAAAGCCGTTCGCTGTGATTGGATACGGCAGTCATGTGATCAGGAGGGCCAATCGCAGAGCCCTCCTGACGATCTGAGATGCGCTGTGTCCGGGTGACACGAGCGCATCAGGACCGCGATCCCCCTCCTTCTGAGGGACATTCCTGAACGTCCACTCAGAAGGAGAGAGCACCCACCCAGCCGTACATATGCAGTGGCCGGGTGGGAAGTGGTTAAAAAGAGTAAACACAGTTGATTGATAATAAATGCCTTCAGCCAAAACACTAACCATGAGTGAAAGAAAAAAAAAGTTTTTGTGTTATCATTCATATTCTCTGAAAAATGGCCAAGAAATAATAAATTCTGCCAGAGTATGTAAACTTATGAGCACAACTGTTTCAGACAACATGAGAAGATATTTTATACTACCAAAATAGGCCCCAACCTTATCGGTCTTATCCTCTGAATATGGGTTCTGAGCGGGATCTTGGTCAATGCCGCCTCCAATACTGAAGCCAAGGATCAGGTTGTCTCCCTGTCGCAGCTTATGAATTTCAATTCTTTGCTTTAAAAAGGAGAAAAGGATGTTAACGGTTAGTTTAACAAACTCACTTAAAATAACTTTGCATGCCAAACAGCCACTATATATAAAACATTAACTGCGGAGCCCAAGGACTAGTACACTGATCTAAGTGTTGGAATACAACAATAATCCCCATGAACTGAGCCCCATCACAGTTGGGATCATCAGAACTTCTACTGCAATGGACAATAATGAGAAGGGGGGGGGGGGGGGAGCTGGTATGAGACAATTTGCAGAGCATTACCTAGCAGATCTCTTTTGGGTTAAACATTTTACTGATTGGATGCAGGCGCCTTTTGGCTGACAATTTTCCATCTGGCATTTTTGTTTTGTTTTTCAAAATCAAGGAATGTTGAGTGGGAAGTAGTCAGCGAGGATCCCAGATTTCAACCAGTTTATCAGGAATCAGCCAAAATTCGCTCAGTGGATGGTCAGCTTTAGACCTGCTTAGCACCACTGTGTTCATGCATTACCGCAACTCACCCTGCATGCATTAGAGCCGACACATTAAGGCCCCTTTCACACGAGTCGGACTCCGCTTCCACGGAGTCCGCCTCTGTCCGCCGGCTCAGCGGGAGATTTCTCCGTTGATCTCCGCTGAGCCGGCGGATGACAAGTCCCTCTCTGCTCACTGAGCGGGGAGGGGCTTGCGAGCGCCGCTGGTCTCTATGGAGAGATCGGATGAAAAACGGACAGTGTGTCCGTTTTCATCAGATCTCACCCGATCCGCCAGCGACGGATCTGGACGTGGGGCCATACGTCTGCTTTTGGCGGATCAGATGTCAGCGCAGATGTCTCCGCTGACATCCGACGCTTCATAGACTAACATGGAGCGCCCGTTCAGATCCGCCGTCAAAACTGACAGGCGGATCTGAACGGTCCGTCCATGTGAAAGGGGCCTAAAGCACTGCAGTGCATGGTAACATTACCATTGTTGGGTTGCTAAAAGGGTTCAGGTGTGGTTTGATGTGTGCTGGCAGCCCTTTCAAAAAAATGTATGGTTTGCCTTAAAGGAGAAGTTCACCTTTACGCTCATTTCACATATATGTGAATCGGACCGGCTTTCAATGGAGTCGGTTCACAGTCTGGGGCCGCTGTGGTCCGTTTTTAAAAAAGAGTCCTGTGCGATTTTGGGTCCGGTTTAGGTCAAAATTTAAGTAAAAATATGCATCTGAACTGGTGTACAAAACCGCAGCAAACTCTGGACTGCAAACCGCAGCCGGACGTGTGTGAACCTTGCCTTAGAACATGTTCCAGCATCTGCAGCCTCTCCCTGTTTTACATTTTGCCAGTGGGTGAGGGGATTTTCTCCCCTCACCAGCTGTCAAAATTTAAACACAGCGTGGCCATGCAGAGCTCCACCCACACAGCTGTGTCATTCATTCACGGTTTCCTATTAGTTCTCAATAAGCTAGCTACAAGGGCGCTGGTGAGCGTCCTCGTAGTCCATAGATCTTCCTGCTCTCAGGTAACTGCCTGTCCGTACGAGGTATGGGCAGACAGCTATGCTAAGAGTATGCAGGAGCTTGACATTGCACCTGGCTTCTTAGAGAAAAAAATAAAAAAAAATGAATACTAAAATGCACATTTTAATTTTTTTTACCTGCAAAAAAAATAAAAATGAGCATTTGTTGTTTTTTTTAAAGGTGAACTTATCCTATAAAACAACATTGACATGTTTGCTCTTTACACACTGTAAATGTGTGAACTCAGTTTAATTAGAGGCAAATTATTTTAATTGGATGTTTAATGTGATGGTTTAATGTGATGACAATATCAAATATAAACGCCACGTCTTCTAGAAAATATGTCTCTCCCACCATCCCATTTTTGCTAATCTCCTATATATGCCAGCACATTGAGTGACAGTACAGCATCTTTTTGTCTCCATGAAAATCCCACTATCCAGGGTGACAATGCAGGACCATAATAATAGGTAGATATTGGACAAAACGGTCACCCCATAACAGAAAGTGTTTAAACAAAAGACCTTCATCGTAGAATCACCAGGCGATATTTTAAACGACAGCTGCAGATTTAACAAATATATGACATCTGAAATTACAGCAACGAGTCAAGGCTTAGATGTTGTTTTAAGGATTACATTTAGGTTCACTTTAAAGTGGTTATAAAAAGGAAAAACATTACTTTTATTTTATTAATAACAAACATGTCTATATTTACCTGCTCTGTGCAATAAAATTGCACAGAGCGGCCCTTCTCCTCTTCTCAGGTCCCCTGCAAGTGCTTCTGGCTCCTGCTTGTGCCCTCAATAGGAAACCGATTCCCATGGGGGCACTCGTGCGGGCTTGCTCCCAAGCCCTACGTCCATTGACAAAGACAGTGGGACTCAACTCTGCCCCCTGGTCACTGGAGTTGATTGACAAGTGCAGGAGCCAATGGAAGCTCTCATGCACAGCTCTGGATCGTGATGGGGTTCAGGTGAGTATAGGGGGGGGGGGTGAGAGGGAGAGCAGCTGACAGCTCAGCGTGGGATGAGGTCGGATCGGCTTCAGAAAAGGGATGTATACGGATTTCTTCTTTACAGGGCTAGATAGGTTAGTGTTCGATCATGGACATCTATAGTTATAGCAATTTTAGTGTTGGGGTGAAAAACCTTAAAGCGGAAGTAAACCCTGATGGGTTTACTGCAAAGGTAAAGCATAATGGACTACTATGCATCGCATAGTAGCCCATTATGTGTCACTTACCTGACACAGGAGCCAGCGATGTCACCACTGTCCCCTGTAGCACGAAGCATCCATCTTCCTTCCGGGTATAACTGCTCCGGCGATGTGAGTGGCCGGAGCAGCGATGACATCACTACGGCGCATGCGCACGGGAGCTGTAAGTGACGGCAGGTTTGCCTTCACTTGCGGCGCGCCCAGTGCGCCTGTGCCAGCGCCGTAGACAGAGGTGCCCTTTGTTTGTAAAATATCTCCTTAACCGTGTAGGTTAAGGAGATATTTCTTGGACCTACAGGTAAGCCCTTAATCTAGGCTTACCTGTAGGTCAAAGAGGTCTGTAAGGGTTTACAAACACTTTAAAAAGGATAAATCCACCCTAATGCATTCTATATTTTTTTTCACTGTGGATTTGCTGAAATTAAGAATTTTTGATGTTTACTTCAATTTTTTTTTATATTTCTTTCACTGTTCCTCTAAGTCTTGACAACAAATATTTCATTTATATATTTTTTCACCATTTATATTCTTTGTTTGGAAATTCAAGTTGTTCCAACATTCACTTGCGCATTGCCCGCTATTATATATGTGATACATCACATAGCGCTGCATTTGTTTATTTTTAACATTTTATACACAGATTATGGGAGTGTGAATACGCTTAGCGGCTGTGGATTGGTTCTCTTATGTTTAAAACATTCTTTGGATACTCCATTGGTAGCTCGCAAGACATCTATACAACATTGCCATAATGTTGTGGTCTGACTTATTGTCATAACATTATTACTTTAATTGAACCTACACTTCAAAACAGTAAAGTACATTTTTTTGTATAATGTGAAAGAAGATGTTACACCAAGTAAATTGATACTCAACATGTCATGCTTTAAAATTGCGAACACTCATGGAGTGGAGACAAACGACGGTACGTCAAAATCTCCATAGGCGACATTTTAAAAAGGTCTACAGGTTGCCCGTTTAGAGAGTTAGAGGTAATCTAGTGCTAGAATTCGCGATTGATCGCTCGATTGATTGATCGCGGCGATAACTCACAATGTGTGGTTTAAACACTGTTTACATATGTGGGCGCGACTTGCGTATGCGCTCGGAGCTCATGAGGAACAGGGCCCCCTTAACCGCTTGCCGACCAGCCGCCGCAGTTATACTAAGGCAACATGGCTCGGCTGCGTGAATCGCCGTCATGGTACGTCCCCCCTGCTCGCCCACGGAGCAGATAAGAGTGCCCGGCGGCCGTGATCACCGTCGGGCTCCCGCGATCGCTCAGGGCACACGAGAACCAGGGTGTGTGTGTGTGTGTGTGTGTGTGTGTGTGTGTGTGTGTGTGTGTGTGTGTGTGTGTGTGTGTGTGTGTGTGTGTGTAAAAACACACACAGTTTCCGGTGGGAGAACAGACAGATTGTCTGTTAATACAGAGTATGAACAGACGATCTGTCATATCACCTGCACAGTCCCATCTCCCCTTCAGTTAGAACATGTACTAGGACACACTTAACCTTTTCACTGCCCCCTAGTGGTTAACCCCTTCACTGCCAGTGACATTTTCACAGTAATCAATGCAATTGTATAGCAGTGATCAATGTTAAAATGCCAATGGTCCCAAAAATGTGTCAAAATTGTTCGACGTGTCCGCCATAATGTCGCAGTCCCGATAAAAAAAAATTAAAAAAACCATAAAACTATCCCTTATTTTCTAGACGCTATAACTTTTGCGCAAACCAATCAATATACGCTTATTGCAATTTTTTTAACCAAAAATATGTAGAAGAATACATATTGGGCTAAACTCAGGAAAAAAATAATTTTTATATATATATTTTTTTTTTTTTTGGGGGGGATATTTAGTATAGCAAGTAAAAAATATTGTGTATTTTTCAAAATTGTCGCTTTTTTTTTATAGCGCAAAAAATAAAAACCGCAGAGGCGATCAAATACCACAAAAAGAAAGCTCCATTTGTGGAAAAAAAAAAAAAAAAAAAAAAACACGTCAATTTTGTTTGGCAGTGCCAAATCGCAAACAGTGCTCTGGTCTTTGGCCAGCCAAATGGTCCGGGGCTTAAGTGGTTAATGTGAGATATCTGAGGTCTTTTTGATCCCATCTTACATTTACACTTAAAAGCAATTATAGAAAAGGAAAAAGGGCCCTTTAAGGCAGGAAGTGACGTTTGACATCACTCTGGTCCTCCAAGGGCATATAGTCGATAAGGGGCCATCTTGCCCTCACTCGACTTCCTGCCCATCAGTATATCGGATCGGATTGCTGCTGATCTCTTTGGTAAGCGGCGGGAGGGGGGCACCTCTCCTGCTGCTCATAAAAGTGATCCTGTGGCGAATCTGCTGCTGGGACCACTTTTATGTTAAAAAGGATCGCCCACTGTGTAAAAAAAGACCAGGGTTATGGCAGCTAGTTGCTGCCATAACCCCGGTATTTAATGTCAAACTAGTGATGTATATACATGGTGAGTAGTCCAGAAGTGGTTAAGATCTTGCTAAAAACAGAGAGGATACAAGTAATTGTATTACAGTAAAATAGAAGCAGGAGGAGAGGGGAGGGGCAGGGAGGAGATCAGCTCTTACACACAGACTTGAAATGACAGGCAGGGAGGGAGGGGGGGAGAGGGAGAGAATGCGCATAAACAGCCGGATGGTGGAGGGATGTAAACTGACCATGGATCAGCAGCCATGATTACTGTGGTCAGTACACACACGGGGGGGGGGGGGGGGGGACACAAGAACAGTCAGGATCAACCAGGTATTTTAGAACATAAAAAGAAAAAAAAAAAAAAAAACAATTACACTGCAAAAATCATTTATCATGCTCTGACCCCTAGGCCAGTGTTTCTCAACTCCAGTCCTCAAGGCGCCCTAACAGGTCATGTTTTCATGATTTCCCTCAGATGAAACGGCTGTGATAATTACTAAGGCAGTGAAACTGATCAAATCACCTGTGCAAAATAATGGAAAGCCTGAAAACATGACCTGTTGGGGCGCCTTGAGGACTGGAGTTGAGAAACACTGCCCTAGGCACCCACGCCTTCCTCTAAGGTAGTGGTTCTCAACTGCTGTCCTCAGGACCCACTAACAGGCCAGATTTTATGTATTACCTGGGGGAGCTGCAGACTAGAATACTGCAATCACTGAGCGGCAAATATCACCTGTGATGTATTTCAACTAGGGCTGCAACTAACGATTATTTTCATAAATCGATTAGTTGGCCGATTATTGTTTCGAATAATCGATTAATCAGTTTATACACCACACTATTTTAAGGTTTATTATTTAGTTAATATGTAAAGTTTAAAAAAAAAAAAAAAAAAAGGCAATTCATTCTTAAATATCTCTATTCAGTGGGAAATATAAATAACCAACTACCGTATATACTCGAGTATAGGCCGTCCCGAGTATAAGCCGAGGCCCCTAATTTACCACAAAAAAACTGGGAAAAGTTATTGACCCGTGTATAAGCCGAGGGTGAAAAATGCAGCAGCTACTGTAAGTGGAAAAGAGGGTCAGCAAATGCCCATCTGCAGCTGCATGTCCCCTGTGTCCTGCACAAACCCCCCCCCCCCCCCCGTGTCCCCATTGCAGCCTACCTGTGCCGATCTGTCACCTCCGATCTGTCCACCATTGCAGGCTTGCGAAAGTTAATGCCTCCTTGTCGGCACGATCGCTGGATGCCCTGTGTCCCCCGTCCTGTGTCCCCCCCATGCTGATCCTGGCGATCAGCGTGTACGGCGCCATTACAGATTCAAAAGCCGCACTGCCTCCTCCTCCTCCTCGTCCGTGATTGCTGGGAAAACAGAGTGTTCCTCCTGTCAGTGTGCAGTGTTCCGCCTATCACGGACATCCTCTCATCCTCGTCCATGAGATGAGAATGACAGGACGTCCGTGATAGGCGGAACACTGCACACTGACTTACTGCTGAGAAAATTAGTGCCGCCTATCACGGACGAGGAGGAGGCGCGGCTTTTAAATTTGGAGGAGGCGGAGGCGCGGCACGGTTTTTAAAGAGTGGACACTGCCGTCTGTCTGCATGACACACTGGTCATGCAGACAGACGGTGCTGACTCGAGTATAAGCCGAGGGGGGGGACTTTCAGCCCTAAAAAAAAGGGCTTAAAATCTCGGCTTATACGGTATATGGTTAGGGAGCAAAATATTTAAACCACTCTGAGAATAACAGACAGAAGAGATATACTTTTTTTTGTCCAATTAGTTGTTGGGCAGATTAAAAAACACAAATTGCTGCAAAAACGCATTACATGCTTTTGTGCAGCTTCTCCATTGAAGTATATTGAACCAAAAAAAGCACTGTTATGGGAGCGTAGGGGAATGGACGCGTGGACGTAGCGTCCGCTCGGAGGGAGGAGTTTGAGCCTGAGGGCTGAGCGAGCAGACGTGCACCGAGGGAGGACGCGGGACCGCTCCATGGGGGAAATGCAGCGGACGCCCGCTTGTCATCTCGTCCTCCCGGGAATAGGACCACAGGAAGAGGGGTGCCCACCGTAAGGGGAAAAAAAAAAAAAACAAGGCGACCGGCAAAAGCAGTCGCAAGAACCGGGATGCTTAACGCCAGCGCTCCTTCCCTACCCCGCTCTCTCCAATCCTCCTCCTCAAAGATAGCGTGTCGGATTCACAGGCAGCCATAGAACAAATGCCGCTAATGGACCCGAGAAAAACGCCGCCCGTGAGTATCTATTACATCCTCCCTGAAGCATACCCCATCTGGAGGTAAGATCATTTGACCGCTAACCTGTTGTGCAGAGTGTTTTCTTCAAGATTGAACTTTTGCGCTGGGACACAGGTCCGTTTTTTTTTTTTTTTTTTTTTGCTTGTTTCTTTTTCTATGGTCTGTGTTTGCCTGTGAACGGGCTTCCCTGGTCTATTATTACCTCTCCCCCTCCTACAAGACTGGTTAGGCTGAGTACGGGGTAACTCGTAAGGACCCCGAAAAAAGAGAGACCAGCACTCAGAATCCAGCTCCTTTACCCCCAAGGAAAGTGAAAGTGAAAGACCACCCACCCCCGCTAATATATGGAGTCAGGTAGATCTCAGCGCGGCACTAAGTGGAGCGGGGAATAAAGGAGAGGCGTATTAGAGTGCCTGAGTGTCATAAACACACATTAAGATCTATCGCATCGGGGCCAACTGCAGAAAGGGGAAATACCCCATTGTTATACCCCATTGTTTGGCCGACTAATACCCCACGGTCTGGCAGACTACTATGAAGGAGTACAAGACGGGGGCACTGGATGGATGCTTAACATAAAACTATAGCCCCTGTCATTTCCTAGTCTTTCTCCCTCGGTAACTTCGATTCAAGGTTCAGTAAGCGGAAAAGGCCCCCCTCCTTATCTTTCAAAAGGGATAATCTGCCCTAGCGGGCCCCCCCAGACGGACTCTATGGGCCCCAAAACCTAGTGGAACACAATAATTAAAATCAGATCTAAAAAAAAAAAAAAAAAAAAAAAAAAGGGCCTGGGAGGGGCCCTGAGAGTGGTCCAAGGCCGGCCCACAACAGACAAACGGTATCTATAGGGGGAACCCCAGCCCAAACGTGTATAAAACTCTAAATCGGTGAAAAGGGGGAGAGTGGTTGGCAACCTGAGGAAAGAGAGAAGGGGAAGGAGAAGGAAAAAGGGAAAAAAACTGTGGGAGACATACCCAGTGGACAGGAGCTCATGTGGATCCAACTGGCGACTGACCCCTGAAGGACGTTAAGGACCGCATGACTACTAGAAGGGAGCATCAGGGAAAATAAAGAAGCTCCCTAGAACAAATAAAGGGGACAGCAAGACAGTTGTGTGTCACTTGGACCCCCTTGCAGGTTACCCCAGGCGAGGTTTAACACCCCGGGGGTATCGGAGAACAGGAACGGTAAACCAGGGCAAGAGGAGGGGGCAGGGCTTGCCCGGGACACCCAGACAGCCGTAGCACTGACTTTGAGTGCACAGGATCACAAATCATCAAGGGCGAAGCTCACCCTCAAAGAAAGGACCATATTAAAATCAAAGCTGAGGAAAAAAAAAAAAAAAAGGAAAAAAGGGGCCAAGGCGGCCCAGGCATATAACAAGACTGGGGAAGAGAATAAGACCCACCAAGAAGGCCAACATGAGTAAAGAATCAGCCAAACCGACAAAGAAAGCCTCCACCAAAGGCAGCAAAGGGGAGACAAGTACAATCAAACACTACCTCAGGCAGGGGGCAAGCCCAAAAATACTGGGAAAGGAAACCCAGGTTGGAACACATGTAGAGAGTAGGGAGGGGGCCGAAGGGGAAATTAACAATTCCAGAGCAGACCTTACAATGGAGACCGAGATTGATCTTAGCCGGGGGGGAAGATCAACAGACCGGAAGCCATATCCCCAATAAACTTGAAATGGAGGCGATGTTCTTACGCCTTGAAAGTGCAATCAAATCCGAAATTAACTCCCTGCGTGAGGACATGGGCCATTTGTTATCTAGGGTGGAAGTAGTGGAAGGGAGAGCGGACACTATTGACTTGGAAATTTCGAGGTTAAAAGCACAACTGAAATGCGCTTCCCTTACCCAGAGAGATACCCTCTACAAGATCGAGGATCAAGAGAATAGGGACAGGAGGCAACATCTGAGGCTGCGTGCCATCCCGGAACAAAGAGGGGAAGACTTAGAAAAAAAATTATGGGCAATCCTGGGCCCAATAAGTGGCAAGGACTTAGACCATTTTCCGGGCATAGAAAGAATACACCGAGTAGGAAGAACAGAAAGGCGAGACTCGGAGAGGGCACGAGACATAATTGTTAGATTCAGCCATTTCAAGGAAAAAGAGGACCTGTGGGCTAAAATAAGAAATAAGTCACCCTTAATGTATGAGGACGTTGAAATCCAAGTGTATGCTGACCTATCGGCCCGCACCCTTGAAAGACGAAGACACCAAAAACCGTTGTTGGAAATCCTTAGAAAGGAAAATATAAGATACAACTGGGGTTTCCCTTCATGCCTAATAGGGTCTAAAGAGGGGTGTACGGCCAGGTTGAGGTTCCCGGAAGAAGTGCCTGGTTTCTGCGCTAAACTTGGAATTCCAGTTCCGGATCTGCAGGGCTGGAATGAAATGGAGGGTTTAGGGGAGCACACAAGGAGGATTGGAGGAGGGGAGGGAGGAGGGGAGTACCCCCACCTGTCGTAGTAAAACAACCCTGCTCAAGTCGGCCCTACCCCCCCCCCTACGGCGGCCTGGGGCTCCGGGTCGAGGTGGGGGAGGGGAGGGCTAAACAAACTCCACCTCACCAGGAATCCAGAGTCTAAGGGAAGCCACGAAGGATGGCCCCCAAAGACTTGGAGACCCTAGTTGGGGTAAGAGAGGGCGGGAAGGAGGGAGGGAGGGAGGGTGAGGGGGGGGAGGGGGGGAGGGGGGGGAGGGGGGAGGGGGGGAGGAAGGAGGGGGTACAGGGAAGAGAGGGGGGGGGGGGGGGGGGGGGGGGGGGGGAAGGGGGAGGGAAACCACGTCCGCTGTGGGGCCGCTATCACCATCAATACTTCAGAGGGAAAAAAAAAAAAAAAAAAAAACTCCCAAAAATAAATGAAGGACATAGAAATCAAATTTTTATCTTATAATGTGAAAGGTCTAAACTCTCCCGGCAAGCGATCTAAAATTTTGGAGGAAGTAGAGAGATATGGCGCAGGTATCGTGTTCTTGCAAGAGACTCACTGGCACATTCCTCAAATATTAGACTGTTTTCTCCAGCTCTCCCAAATTGGTTTTATGGAGATACTATCTCGAGCAGGGCAAGAGGAGTGGCGATTGGGATGGCGAGGGACATTGATTTCAGGGTGGAGGAGAGAATGACGGACCCCGAGGGGAGATACCTGTTTCTTAGGGGTTCCCTCCTAGGGGTAGAACTTACACTGGCCAATGTTTATGCCCCCAACGCCAAACCCATCTTATTCCTCGAAGCAATTCTGCGTAAGTTGAGGGCCTTCAGGAAAGGATATTTGATCCTGATGGGGGACCTCAATTTCGTGATGGACCCCGCGAAGGACAGTAC
>JAQSEC010004512.1:0-12118 GCA_028564925.1 Lithobates sylvaticus
TTTAGGGAAGTATGCGGCCCAGGAAGAATGCCCGGAAAACAAAAAGTCTGTCTCCTGAGCATTCGTCCCTGGGCTCATATTGCCCTAAACACTATGTCCAGCCACATCCAACCACAGCAGCTGGCTAAATATAGTATATAGTATAAAGTATATTTTCATTTTATAGTATAAAATGAAAATATCCACTGCTTTGCTGGATTCTTGTTACACTGGGGAGACACATTGCGCACAAGGTATATTTGACATTACCATGGTCAAGGAAAGACAGAGGATTTATACATTTATACTTCTCTGTATTACATGTTGTAATATTTAGATTAAGGTTCCAGTGTGGTTTGTAAAAAAAAAAAAAAAGAATTAAAAAGATAAAATGGCTGCAGCAACTCAGATAACCACCCAATAACTGTGGTGAGTAGAAAAGTATAGAATGCACAACGTCTGAGAGAATTGAGGCTGTTTTTATAGTAAAAGGATGCATAACATTTATTGTGCTTTAATGTGGTATTTGCTCTTTTTGTTTTAGCCATTATGCTTTTACTACTAACAACTATGTTTTAACCACTAATACTTATTAACAGATCCCTCTCTATATACGGCATATATATATTTTTTTTTTAATGTGTACATAGCCCAGTCTGCAGTCTACCATTGACCGTGTCTACAAACAATTATTTAGCAAATTTTTACTTGGTGGCATGAACGTTTAAAAATACACAAGAAAATATGTTGAATAGCCAGTTGTCATCCAAACAAGGGCGAGACAATGCTAAATACCTTAGTAAAAAAAAAAAAAAAAAAGGTTTGTGTTCAGCGATATTAAGCAAGGCTTCCAAGGTCAAATTATTGCTGCATCAAAAGCCCCACGATCTTCACTGGCACCAGATGCTGTAATCTTTAAAACAATATGCCATTGTTCTAATATCCTTCTTTTCTTTTTAAAACCCAAAAGGGCAATGTTCCTCTGTCACATATAGTATTCAACATCCATCCACCCAAAAAAGTAAAACATGTTTCGCGTGTTAATGGCTACATGAATACTCAGCTAAAAAAAAAAGTGGTGGGGTAATATCACCCCTTTCCCTCCCCCCCTTTCACATGATACAATTTTTCACAGTTTTATTAGTTGTGTTTACTATAATCGCATTATTTAATGCAACCTTTAACCACTCTAATTTGAGCACACACCAGCAGAGAAATCTAGCTGACACCCTCACTTATAGGGTTAATTATTATACTCCTGGCTCACAACAGTTCCCACGGGCTGTTACACTCCTGCGGGATCTCAAGTGAAAATCAGGGACACTTGTCCATCTATGTTAGCGCTGCACTTGTATACACATTTTCTTTTTACAATTTTCGTCTGATTGTTGTGCTAGCAGCTTTTGTTTCTTGCTTGTTTGGCGCAATATTACCCCACCACTTTTTTGACTCACTATAGACATAAATATTTGCAGCCTCAATATCTAGAACAAAAGAGTTTTATTACTCTTTTAGCTTTCACCGGTTTTTGGGCCCTTTGCCCCTTATTTTAATCCTTTACCTTTTTATATTGCTTCTCACAAAGCAATATAAAAAGAACACTAGAGCAGAGGATTTTTTACCACTCCTCTCCTCATTTGCATCACTGTAACACCACGTGTTCCAGCACTTTGGTAGTGACACTTGGCGTGTTAGTTACCCACACTTGGTTTCAACCTGTAGCTGGGAACTTTCTATTTTGAACTTTGAGCCCCACCCCAGGATGGACGTATTTGAATACCGCTCCAGTCGGTCGTTTAATATAGAGGGTGTGTTCACCACGCTAAACACAGACACTGAAATAGGGGGCCTATTTATGCGTCTTAAAAACCTTATGGTATCAGAGTTACATCTTGAATGGGACATAGCCTTCCTAGAGCAATATGCCAAAGATAACATGGTACCTAGAGGGCTAAGGTGGAATATATATCCACAACAAGGAGATTCGGAACCCGAAATATGGTTTCACTACTTCAATGAAGCAGGGATCGCTTTTCTGAGGTTCCTTACCGAAAAGAAAAAGATCAGAAAAATTACCATAGATAAGGAAATCAGAGAAATTAAGGATAAACTTGCACCCCACAAATCCACTTCGGAGTATACTACACTATCATCGAATTTAAAAAATCATTTAGAAAAGGAAGAAAGAGAACAAAAAATTAAGAAACAAAAGAAATACACCAGAGATGTAAACGATTATAAGAACGGCAACGTATTTAGTTGGCAAAATAAGGATACTCCCCCCATTCCTTTAGAAGCAGTAGAGACCCATATGGAAAGCTCAGGACAGATTACCCAGAGAACATCGGGGTCCCAATATCAGAACTCGAGAAATGCACAATACTCGAATGCTGCACAACAATCTTACCACCCCCCCAACCCTCATACACCAACCACTAGGTTTAAGAGCCCCTACCCAACCGAATCTAGAAGGGAAACCACTAATAATGGAGGCAGGGGTAAGGGCAATAGGGGGAGAGGTAGGGGAAATCGAGATAATAGAGATAATACTTATTATCAACAACAATATAGACAAGACCTGTCACCTCAGAGAAACAGATATAGCCAAAACGAATACTATGACCATTATACACCAAGAACCCCTGTCCATACCCAGAACAGATTCTCGCCACTCAAAGAAAACAGACATGGCGATAATTACTACTCACAATATGCCCACCCCGAAAGGGATGAGCACTATTACAATAGATCACCGTTTAACTACAACCAATCAAGACCTCCCTACACGGGGGGTTTTCCCAGAACACAGGAAACCCGCAAACCAAATCAAGAAACAAACGGGGCACCAGAGGGGGGCGGCATGCCAGGAAAAAGAAAGCGAGTTTGACCAACACGGGTATATTTAATCTAAGCAAAACTGTGTTATCTTCATCAGAACAACTTGTGTTAAATAAAGGTCTGAAATATGCACCTCCAAAGAAATTAAATAAATTCGCCACCTTTATAGACATTCAAAAGTTTATAAGGAAGATGAACATAAAAAGATATTTTGCGTCAAACCCCTGCGGAGTACACAGAGGTGAGACCCGGAGCCATACTGTCCATACAGGTCTCTCTAACCCTTCATTGTTCAACCCCCCCGTTCCAGTTGCCCCACCAATAAAAGTGTTCAGAGATCTGGTCTTGAATGACCTAGATAAATTACCCCCCAAAAAAGTGTTTACTGATCCCAATCTAAAAATGGGCCTCAAACTACTCTGTGAAAGGAAAGACCTCATCATCCGCCCGGCGGACAAGGGCGGAGGGATAGTCGTCCTGGATAAGGTAGACTATAACTCAGAGATGATGAGGATCCTAAGTGATAGAGAAACTTATTCTCTTATACCTAAGAATCCCACCACAGCTTTCAAAAAAAAAACACTTGTAGATTTGATAGACACAGGGTATAATATGGGCATATTAGATCGGAAAGAGAAGCAATTCCTAATTCCCACAGTCCCGAGGATACCAGTGATTTATTACCTCCCTAAGGTCCATAAAAGTATTACGAATCCCCCTGGCCGCCCGATCATTAGCGGGATAGATTCTATCACTGCTCGTATCGGTAAATATATAGATCACCATCTACAGCCGATGGTGAAAACTATACCGTCGTACCTGAGAGATACAAAAGACACTATTGCAAGACTCCAACAGGTTCAATACAGTGAAGACCTTTTACTTGTTACGGCTGATGTCACAGCACTATACACCAGTATACCCCATTCATTGGGTTTGGCAGCAGTCGATCTCTTCCTAGCTAGGAATGGAGCCATCCCAGGGACCCAAAAGAGGTTTATTATGGACCTGCTGCGGTTCGCTACCAGGTCCAACTACTTTTGGTTCAATGGAGATTTTTATCTCCAAGAAAAAGGTGTAGCCATGGGGGCAAAATTTGCCCCCAGCTTGGCAAATATTTTTATGGCCAAATGGGAGGAGGATGTCGTTTATACCCAGGGACTGTCTCAGATAGCCCTCTGGGCACGATATATAGACGACATCCTCCTCCTATGGAAGGGTGATAAGGACTCGTTGGATAAGTTCATGCTTTTTTTGAATGATAACCAGCGGGGCATCAAATTAACGCACGAAGTTAGTACTTCGACAATCCATTTTTTGGACCTGGAAATATCGATTCTGGATGGTCATTTGGTCACAAAAACATTTTTTAAAGCGACAGATCGCAACGGGTATATCCCAATAGACAGTTGCCACCACTCGTCTTGGCTTAAGTCCATACCTCGGAGCCAACTCACCAGAATTAGGAGGAACTGTTCCAATCTAACAGATTTCTTTTCACAAGCCGAGACTATTAAAAATAGATTTTTGGATAAAGGATATGATTTACAGGGTATAGACAGGGATATTGAGATAGTGGCATCACTCAATAGAGAAGAACTGATCAAAGTTGCTCCTAAAAAAACACAAGAATCACAACACAATTGGTCACTTTTGACCTCTTTCTCCGTGCAACACAGACAGATCAAAGGGATTATTTCAAAACATTGGAGTGTCCTAAAAAGCGATAGAATTCTAGGCCCCCTCCTCCCAGAGAAAGCAGGAGTGATCTATAGAGGGGCCCCCTCTCTAGGTGGCCGGATAGCTCCCAGTGTATCCGACCCCCCTATGGTCCCTTCATTTTTCCATAACATGAAGGGCTTTTTCCCCTGCCGTAGATGTAACGTGTGTTTACACAACGTCTATGGGAGGAAAAAAACTGAAACGTTTACATCAAGTGTTACAGGCCAAGAATTCAAAATGAAACATTTTCTGACATGCCAAACCCGGCACGTGGTGTACCTTATCACTTGCCCTTGCGGCAAACAATACGTAGGCAGAACCATCCGTACGTTTGCCGTGAGGTGCAATGAACATGTTGCAGGTATCAAAAAGGGCCGCACCGATCATAATGTCCCCAAACACTATCGGATACATCACAACAGGAACCTGACAGGGACTAAGTTTCAAATCATTGATAGATTTGTCCCTAACTGGAGGGGCGAATCAAACATTAGGGGCGTGTCCAAACTAGAGACCTTTTGGATATATTCCTTGAAGAGTTACTCGCCCCATGGCCTCAACATAGAATGGGACATCAATGCATTTATAAACAAATCCTGATTTGAATACCTTTTGATAACCATGTTTTGAAATAACTATATAATGCCAATACAAGGGTTCTTTTAACTCACTGACACATTGAATATTGAAAATGCTACCTAGTACACTTACCATTCTAGAATGAATTCTGTATAGTAGGCTACATTAAAGGTATGATTAATGTGACAAGATGTTATGAATTGTACTGGCCCCCGGATCTTCACTTTCTGTCATAGAGAATAGGTTATCCCGGGAAATCTTTCTGGTGGCCCTGACACACTATGACCCTAAGACCTTGTTCTCTCCCAGTTATGATGTTATTGTGGGGTGGAGATTGATTGCATCTGAAATCTCCCCCTTTTTTGATGTCTTTACTTTCAAAAAAATTTTTTTGAGTTCACATGAACTACTTTGGTACTGCTTATTGTCCATATCAATTAACTAGTTTACATCTCTGAATGAATACGCTCGTTTAACCCAAATTATGCATCCGGACTACGAGGTCACCTTGCGTGCCACCAGTAACATAGCATCACTATGGCAATGGAGATGTGGAAGTCACCTGATGTGTCAGGTTATGATAAGTTTCTTCCCCTCTCCTATGTGTTACTCTAACTCTGTTGGATTATTCCTGTGGAGTCAGCACGCAAGCGTAATAGGTTACTTTTTAGACACCTTCCATAGGGGCGTGCCTGCCCTCCTCCCCATAGGTTCTAAGTTCCTATGACTACCATCTCCGTGTACCCGCGCATGCGCGATTGGGTGCAGCATCAACTCCGTTTTTTTCCCCGGCCGCTTCTATCATACGTGCGGGTGCGCATGCGCATTTAGACTGACGACCGGATGTATCTCCTAAACACTTCTAAGTGACGCCTATGGGGAAGTGACTTTCCCTCCCCTTATGGCGTTCTCCCCACGTATTGGCTTAGTGTTGCAAGCCACTCCTAGCCACACGCAGACGCCCATAGGTTGATCACCAGTAGTCGCTGCTGATTGGCCATGCAGCAATCTGTAAATGAGGCTTGGTCTCCGGACGCCTCAAGATGACATCATCCTTGCCTTAGATGAGTTAGAGCGTGGAACGCACGCTGCCGATACCGGAAGTGAGGATCCGTGCTCCAGGACTCAGCTGTAGTCACTCTGAATCCCCACTCAAAGGTATATATATTGTAGACAGGTGGCTGGTAGACATATACCCCAGTTGAAGCCTTCAGCAGGCGAAACATGTAGGGTTGGATGTCTACCGAAGCCACATTTTAACTTTTTGCGCAAATGTTTTTTAAAACCGTTTTTATCCAATAAATGCCAATTGGGAAATTGGTTTCACACTATGAGGAGTTGCTTCTCTGTCTCTGTTTCCTCCTCTACCTGAGCTGCTGTGGATAAGGATCCCCCAGAGAAGTTTTACCACTGCTTACTTTTTAAATCCGGCACTTCCATCGAGCCGCAGGTAAGCGACTGCTTTGACACCTGGAGGAAAGGTCCAGTGAGATCCAGCAGATCGCAACAGATCCATTATCTATCCGGTGTATCCGTTATAAGCCTTGTTGACTCACCCTGAGAGGGGTGAGTCCATCAGCTCTGGTAAGAGTACCCACCTTTACCGTTTGTTTTTAGAGCCTGTTAAGCTGACCACATACCTTGAATACCTCCAGTGATACACCTGCATCTAGTGAAGATACTGCAAATTGAACTGTCTTCTGTCTGTTCTGTCATCATATCCAGACCAACAGGACTATTTGCACATTGTTATATGGTTAGACAGACTTTGAATAGATGGTGGATGTAGGCACGCTTTGAAGGGAGCCAATTCCCATGCCAGTATAGGGGATTATTCTTTTCTTTCCCTGTTCACTGTTTTGAGTGTATGGTCAGACAGGTTATACATTATATGTTTGGTTCAGCTTGGTTGTTCACTGTCTAGAGGCGTAGGTTTTCACTTATGGGAGTGTATTTAACATATGCCTAAGGATCAGTATTATTTTAACACCTTATTTCACCTGTTATAGTCCTATTACATATTCCGGCGATTTGGTGTCACACGCCCTAATAGTCTGTGCTACATGAAGCTGTGACTCCTGAAGGAGACCAAATAGGATCTTGCTTTAACCTGGTGTGGATTTGTTCTGTGCCCACGGTTAAAAGGGGTTCAAACACCCAGCATCACCCCTTTCCCTCCCCCTTTCACATGATACAATTTTTCACAGTTTTATTAGTTGTGTTTACTATAATCGCATTATTTAATGCAACCTTTAACCACTCTAATTTGAGCACACACCAGCAGAGAAATCTAGCTGACACCCTCACTTATAGGGTTAATTATTATACTCCTGGCTCACAACAGTTCCCACGGGCTGTTACACTCCTGCGGGATCTCAAGTGAAAATCAGGGACACTTGTCCATCTATGTTAGCGCTGCACTTGTATACACATAATTTCTAAGATTAGCTTTGAACTTTTCTTCAGTTAGTTTGAGGTCACGTCCCTTTGTTTTTGATTTTGGTTTCCTATTGCAAAAACTGCCCACCTGAACCTTATTCACCCCCTTGTTGTATTTAAAGGTTTCAATCATGTCTCCCCTTTCCCTTCTTTCCTCCAGACTGTACACATTAAGTTTGTGTAGTCGCTCTCGATATGTTTTATCCCCCAAACTTTTCACCATTTTTGTTACCCATCTCTGGACTTGTTCCATTTTATCAATGTCTTTGTGTAAGTGAGGTCTCCAAAACTGGACACAGTATTCTAAATGAAGTCTCATTAAAGATCTATATAGGGGAATCTTAGGAAAACTTATAGAGAACAGTAGCAGGTTACCTAAACAGTAATCTATAAATTCTATCCTTTGTCTTCACTTCCTCCTGAAAAATGCCTCTGTACTTCCTAAGCCTTCATAACTGTATAACTGCGAGTGTGAGATCATCTAAGGCCCTCTGCCTTTGAAGGCTACTTTGAATCATCATGCGATTTGGTGATGTCATTACTGTGCAGTTCACTTTTTTCATTGCTGGAGAGAAAGCTGCTGTGCAAAGATCTATTCTGATAGTTTATCGTCTATTCTGAGGATCTGTAAATTCTCCACACCTCTTGTTTCTTTTTAGCCACTTGCCTACTGGGCACTTACACCCCCTTCCTGCCCAAGCCATTTTTCAGATTTCAGAGCTGTCGCACTTTGAATGACAATTGCGCGGTTTTGCTACACTGTACCCAAACACACATTTTTATCATTTTCTTCACACAAATAGAGCTTTCTTTTGGTGGTATTTGATCACTGCTGTTTTTATTTTTAACAAGAAAATAAAAAAAAATTTTGAAAAAAAAAACTTTTTTTACTTTTTTTCTGTCATTAAATTTTGTAACTAAGTAATTTTTCGCCTTCACTGATGTGCACTGATGGGCACTGAGAGGCTGAACTGGTGGGCATTGATGAGGTGGCACTTATGGGCATTGATGAGGCGGCACTTATGGGCACTGATTAGGTGGCACTGATGAGGAGGCACTAATATGCCGCACTTATGGGCACTAATAGGTGGAACTGATGAGCACTGTTAGGCGCCACTGATGGGCATTCTTAGGCGGCACTGATGAGCACTGATAGGCGGCACTGATGAGCACTGATAGGCAGCATTGGTGGGCACGGATGGGCGGTACTGATGGGCACTGATGTGGATTGATGGGTGTCACTGATGGGCGACATTGATGGGCATTACTGATGGGCATTACTGATGGGCATTAATTGACAGCAGTGATGGGCATTGATGGGCAGCACTGATAGGTGGCACTGATTGCCAGCACTGACTGGCATCGCGAATGGGCACTAATTGGTGGCACTTGTGGGCAGTGGTGGGCACTGATTGCTGCCACTGGTGGGCACTGGTAGCTGGCATTGGCGGGCAATGGTGGGCACTGATTTGTGACACTGTTTTGCAATATTGTAACTAAATGTCCCCCTTCGTGGAGATGCCGCTGATTGGCTCTCCTCGCCACACACTCTGTCAGTGTGAGGCGAGGAGTGCCGATTAACAGAACTTCCTTGTTTACATGTGACCGGCTGTGATTGGACACAGCCGATCACATGGTTAAAGAGTCGCGGACGCAACCAGTTAAACAATTCACCAGTTATAATGGGGCAGCTCTGACATGAGGAAGCAAAACCCTGCCTCTACCAATATGGCTGCCTCCACACAAAAACACAGGTTAAGACATGGTAAGTCAGTAATGGGGAAAAGATCAGCTGCCTGAAGCCTACGGGCTTACTGGTTACTAGTTCTTTGTCCTCTGCTTGCCTTTTTTTGAGCAGAGCTTCCACAGTTCAGATTATTTTTAAAATGAATATGATAATGGTATAGTGGACAGCATTATTTTTTGACACAGTTGACTTTTTCTATATCAGTTACATAGTTTAGTTCTTCCCAAACTTTACTGGAATCCCACAATAGCTCACATAGTTTGTTGGTATCCACATACAGTAGCTCACAAAAGTGAGTACACCCCTCACACTTTTGGAACTATTTTAATTATATCTTTTCATGTGACAACACTGAAGAAATTACTCTTTGCTACAATGTAAAGTACTGAGTGTACAGCTTGTATAACAGTGTAAATTAGCTGTCCCCTCAAAATAACTTAACACACAGCCATAATGTCTAAACCGCTGGTAACAAAAGCGAGTACACACCTAAGTGAAAATGTCCAAATTGGGCCCAATTAGCTATTTTTCCTGCCGATGTCTTATGACTCATTAGTGTTACAAGATCTCAGGTGTGATATATCTCAGCCACCAAACTGATGTTATTTCTTTGAGTGTCTACATAGAATGGCCCTCACACCATAGCAACTGGCATCCATCTGGTGATTTTGGAAAACTTTCTACCAAGCAGAACAAATTCTCTGTGATCTCTTCTCTTTTCCAGCCCACCCACTCATGTGAACTTTTAGGGCTCACGCACACTTTTTTTTACTCCTCTAATTGCCTTTGTTATTGGCAGGAAAAGAAGCCGCTTAATCACTTCAAGAGCAGGCCTATTTCTGACATTTGTTGTTTAAAAGTTAAAATCTGTATTTTTATGCTAGAAAATTACTTAGAACCCTCAAACATCATATATATTTTTTTAGCGGAGACCATAAAGCAGAGCAGAGAGAATAAAGTTTAGGCTGTTGCAATATTTTATGTTACACTGTATTTGTGCAGCAGTCTTTCAAACGCATCTTTTTTGGAAAAAATTCACTTCAATGAATTAAGAAAAACAAAACACGTAAAATAAGCCCAATTTTTTGTATAATGTGAAAGATGATGTTACGCCGAGTAAATAGATACCTAACATGTCACGCTTTAAAATTGCACATGCTCATAGAATGGTGACGAACTACGGTACTTAAAAATCTCCATAATGTTCACGCTTTAAACATTTTAACGGTTACCAGTTAAGAGTTACAGAGAAGGTCTTGTGCAAGAATTATTGCTGTCACTCTAATGATCATGGCTATACCTCACATGTGTGGTTTGAACACTGTTTACATTTGTGGGCGCGAATTACGTGTGCATTTTATTTGGCTTGCGAGCACGGAGGAATAGGGCGCTTTAAAAAAAAAAAAAATTTTCTTATTCCTTTTAGTTTTTATTTATTTATTTTTTACGCTGTCCCTTTGAAAAAAAGAATTCTGATCACTTTATTGTTGTCACAAGGAATGTAAACATCCCTTGTGACAGTAATAGGCAGTAACAGGTACTCTTCATGGAGGGATCTGGGGTCTAAAATACCCAAACCCATCCTCTGCACTTAAAAGTATTCAAAATGCTAAGATCAGCATTTTATAATACTGTATTTTTTTTTAAATCAGCGCCGTTGGCTGAATCCGAATCCGAATCCGAATCCGGCTTTGTTCGGTACTTAGCTCGAGTCTCCCAGTGGAATGGGAGACTCGAATACGGCTTTGTTTGGGACTTAGCTTGAGTCTCCCAGTGGAACGGGAGACCTAGGTGGAGCGGCGGAAGGCAGTGGGGGGGGGAGACGTCCCCTCCTGCTCCTTGTAATAACAGCCAAGCGCCTGCTTGGCCACATCAGTTGTTACTTCTAGAAAGCCGACCGTCAGCTCTAAAAAACGGTACCAGGGTGATGCCTGTAGCTGCTGGCATCACTCCGGTACAGTAGAAAAAATGATCCGCACTCCGGTTGTTGCTCTTAAAATGTATTAATTTTATTGAATAGCCACAGTGAACAAACACAGATTAAGTCAGTTGACACGTTTCAGCCTATAAGGCCTTAGTCATAACCCACAACCACTTCAGCAAAATGACATACAGGTACGTAATTTTGCGGGAAGAGGTTAAAAAACATGCCTAAGCCTAGTACACACAATGAGATTATCGGACGAATTATCGTTTTTTTCTTTTTGCATGCTAGTTTCCATAGGGAAGGTGAATAGCTTACTAGTAGTAGTATGAAAATTCTCGTACAACAGAAAAAAAATTTGGAAGTGCTGTAATGTATTTGTATTGTATTTTTGTACGAAAACTGTACTGATTAAAAGAAAATTGTACGATCTGGCATTGTACGAAACAAAGTTTTGCGTTTGTCCCTGTGGAAAGTTTTGTATGACAGCTGTGTACTAACAATCAGATTATCGTACAATTGCTTCGAAAGTGGAATTTTTCAGCCAGTTTTCTCATCGTGTTTTCAAGGCTTAACGCATCGCTTGCATTAACATTTGAGCACATTTAGACGCATTCGGGAGCATCAAGAAATTTTTTTTTGCTCTGGCCATTGTAATAAATGAATGCTCAAGCGCTTGACACTCCTGAAAATTTCTAAAAGGCCTGTTTAGATGCATTTGGATGCGTTTAAGCACATCAAGCATTTTTTTCTGTCTAAAAGCTCTTTTAATACACCTGTAAATGCCCGGGGCCTTATTATCTGCTTCACAACTCAGGGCCAGCTAGTTTTTAAATGCTGTCACACCCCGCTAGCATCTTCTATGTTATGCACGCTGCTTATATTTGATT
>JAQSEC010002446.1:0-12164 GCA_028564925.1 Lithobates sylvaticus
TTAAATTTTTGAAAAAATAAACTAATCATTTTTGAAAAAATTAAAAATTGTTTAGTTACTCAAGCCTAGTGTTGCCAACCTACCAGAATTAAATTTACTGACACAACACCAAAAAATTTACTGGCACAGCCATGTTTTTACTGGCATTTCCAAAAGTTACAAAATTACAGTTTTAAATGCAAATTAGAGTATTTAGGCTACAAACAAGTATAATATGGAATTATCAATATCATTTAAGGTGGATAATAAGGCAAAAAATATATTTCTTATTTTATTTTCGATATAGTAAGTAAGTAGCTCAGGGACAGGCCTCAGGAGGGCAAGAAATTAGAATGGGCGGCACACACATATGAAATTGACTCTTACAATGGCACGCCCCCTCCTGAGTCACTGATGGTCCCTGTCCCAGCCTGCCTTGCTCCCATACCGCAGACCTGCACATGAGACGCTGGCCGATCTGCTTGGCTCCATTGCACTATGACATCACACGACATGCTCAGGCACCTCCTCCGCCAGAGCCGCCCGATCACACTGTAACAGGCACTCGGATGGTATCAGCCGTCTCCGGACCAAGCCGAGCATCACAGCCATATATTTTACTGGCAACCTTTTACTTTTACTGGCATTTACTGGCAGGAGAAAATTGCCTGTTTTTTACTGGCTGCCAGTAAAAATACTAATGGTTGGCAACACTGCTCAAGCCACTCCACCCAGTTACTCTGCCCACTCCAGTAGGTGGAGGCAAGAACACGTCACACAATTTCCCCAGAAATTGTAGCTTTTCTAGTTAAGATTATTATCCTTTAAAGTGGAACTACAGCCATTGTTACAGTACAAATATTGTAGCTGCTGGCTTGTAATAAACAGTGACTTCCTGCTGTTTCACAGCTGGCTCCCCACTATGTGTGAGATGTTTTGCGCATCCAGACTGGTTCTGCAGCATCCTGGAACATGTCACACATTGCATGAGGCTGCAGGTGGGGGGCAAAGTTCCAGAAAGCGGGACCAAACTGTCAGAAAAAGGTACCTGATCCCAGGAAAAGAAAAACAACTGCCAATAATATTGGGGGGGACGGGACGGAGGAAGAGGGTGATTAGAACTTTCACATTAAAGTACAAAGTGCTAACATATTTCACAGATTAAATCCTAAAAGTGTGCAAATTGCAAATGCCAAAACATGTGCAGGAACAAGACACCGAAGTTGAAGAGGACCTTGCCCAAGCAGGTGTACCCTTTACAAGGTTTGGGAATCAGACACAGGAAAATATCAAGCACATCATGATACTGAATGTTGTTGATGTAGAGTTTACCATTTTAGATAAAAAACTGAATTAAAAATGTTTTCCATACAGATGGATCCTTCGCTATGGTGCATTGTGATCACAGCAGGAATATTCTTTCCTCCAAATGCTGCTGCTTATCCCAATGGCTCAATTGCGGTTGCTTGTGATGACATGATGCCTCAGCATGGAAATAATAAAAGTCAAAGCAGCTCTGCCCCATACAATCTTATTGTGTCTAAGACCAGCTACTATGCAAAAGACCAAATTATAGGTAAGTACACTAAATGACTATCCTTCTCGCTGTTAATATTTCCATGTAACATTATTATTCAGGACAAGTTGAAAAATTTCACTGAAAACTGATTTAGCAGCAATATAACCAATTTTGCTAAAACATAAACTTTATTCAATAAACTACTTAGGAGTAGATTGATTGTTAAAAAAAAAAAAGTAAATTTTTTCTTTATTTAGAAGGTCTTTTTTCTTTTTCATAGTGTAGTTAAGGTAGTGTGTTAATGTTATGGGTTAACATGCATTTTTATTAAGGCAGCACATTGAAATTTATGGGTTTCTGACACATTAAACTTTAAAAAAACTGAGCATGACACCAGACTTTTGCTGCAACACCCTATGGCGTGTTTCTATGTGTTGCAGAGTATGTGCATTGCCTTAATGTGTTGGGCTGCTATTCAAAATGAATAGCACTGCAATGGATCAGCACATGGAATGTGCATTGTTGTACATTGTGGTAACACTTGCATTAACTCCCATGTTGCTGCAATGCACAGATGTAAATCTGCCCTTAGTTTTCTTTGTATCTATGTTTGTTTTTATCTTAATTTTTTCATAGATTTTTCTGTAAAAAAATAAATAATTTAAAATAATATCATGCATTCGTTTTTGGTACATTAACAGGTCCAGGATAGTTGATTTTAGCTTCCCTAACCCTCAGGAGTTATTTAAACCCCACATTAACACACAAATAAAAGGCACCTACCTTTTTTCTGAAGTTCGGCCGAACCCAAACATCCAGGTGTCTGCTCAACTCATGTATCTTTCCCTAATTTATTGTTTTACATATATTTTTTATTTTTTTTATTACAGTGTTGATTTTTCTATTGTTTAGTTGACCATTTTCTCTTCCTGTTTTTCAAAGTTACACTGAAAAATACATCAGCAGATTATCCAATAGAAGGTTTCTTCATCCAGGCCCGCCAGCAAAACAGCAACACCCCTCTGGGACATTTCATAGTCAGTGGAAATGAAGTACAGACTCTTACATGCAAAACAACTGCGGTGCGCATGCGCGGGACTTCCGGGAAGACGCTCTGAACGGGAGCTCCGCACCGCTCCGGCCTCATTCAGCCCCCTAAGCGCTCAGTTCGAGCAAGACCCGTCCGGTCTTCAGCCCACAGCCTCCTGAGGGTGCCAGGCACCCACCGATATGCCCGAGGGGACGCATAAAAGCGAAGTTAGCCGGCAACTCACCTACAGCCAGGCGACCTCGGCCCCAGCCAAGATGGCGGCCGCAACACGAGGCAGCATGGAGGATCCGGACTCCATTGCAGATCCACCAGCCCTCCAGCAGCACTTGCAGCAACACAACAGCCTCCTGACGACCCCCGTGAGTACCTGCATCCCCCAGGGGATCTCCCCGGCCTCCACAGCATCCCTGCTGGGCAGAACATTCGGAAGCCTCCCCCCCACTCCACTCCAGGGATCTCCCATGGGCCTAGAGAGCCCCCACCACCTTCACCCCCTACAACAGACCCACTCCGCTGACATGCAGCTCATGCTGCAACACTTCTCAGAGATGCTAGCCCAAAACGCCATGCAAATCACTGCCACCATTAAGGCAGATCTACAGGGCCTGGGGGCACGCATGGATGTCATAGAGCAAGCTGTAGACAACACAGCTGCACGCACCAACCAAAATACCGCTTGCATCCAAACTTTGCAAGACCAACTAGAAACAGCTCTCTCCAAAATTGACGATTTGGAGAACAGAAGCAGAAGGTACAACTTCCGCATAAGAGGAATCCCCGAGTCCACCACGGACATCCCTAGCACGATCAAATCGTTCATCAAAGAACTTTTGCCTGATATCCAAGAGCACAGACTGGAACTAGACAGGGCGCACAGAGCCCTCCAACCCCCCAGACAAGATGGTCTCCCAAGGGACATCGTGGTCAAACCGCACTACTACAGTGTCAAAGAAGACATCATGAGACACACACGCAACCGAGATACCCTAACCTTCCAGGGCAACAAGGTCCAAGTTTTTGCGGACATTTCACCCGCCACTGTGCAGAAACGCAGGTCCCTTAAGCCCCTCCTAGAGGTCCTCATGCAAAACTCCATCAAATACCGCTGGTCCTTCCCGTTCCGGCTCCAATTCCACTTCAAAGACAAATCATATGGATTCTCCTCATTCCACGATGGCGAACACCTTCTGCTCCAGCTTGGACTCATCTCCCAAGACCTAGTCCCCCATCAGGCTCCAAGCAAGTCGGTCTCCTCCAAGCGTCCACCACCAGGCAGCCCCCTGACCCCGCTGTGGATCAAGCAACAAACGAAGAGACACCGCGAATCACATCCCCCGAGATGAAGACCTTTATTTGCCTCTCCTCACTGAGAGGCTTTGTCCTTACTATTTTTCAGGATTCCATCTTCCCCTGAACCTGGTTCCCCCCTCCCCTTCATGTGCCATTCGTTTTGCTGCTCTGGCCATTTCATTTTGACATTTATGTTATCCCTCCTAGGGCCATTTAAATGTTCGCCTCAGCTCCTCTCCAGGTTCAGGGGAAGACGCACCCTCTAAGCCCTGACCATTTTTTAGTCAGGCCTGGGTACATTTTGACCTGGGCAGGGCCCCCTTAGTCCTACCCGTGACGACAGGGGCTTCCCTCCCTCACTCGCAACTCCAGCCGGGGGAATGGTGGGTACCTGTGCTACTCGACAAGTATCCAGAAGGGATTAAACCCTACCCTCAGATCCCCCACAACATCATTCCCCACAGCCTCCCCCGTCCTATTCCCATTCTGGACAATATTTTTCTTTTTTTTTTTTTTTTTTTTTTCTCTCTTCCCCTCCCCTACAGGTACTCCTAACTAAGCTAGCCTTGTTCTACCCTGTGGGACATTGCAGGACTCATTCTAGGACTGACCTATGTTTAGGTTGCTAGTGGTTTCTTTATTATCTAATTTTTTGTTTTTTGTTTGTGTTTTTTGCCTTTTTGGCCGACTGGTCACACTGTTACCCCGATTTGGGGGCCTCCTCGGCCGGAGCGGCGCTGCTTGCCACTCCATCTGCTGTGACGCGGAGGGTACCCACTCCCTCCGGTGACACCAGACAGACAACCCTTTTGAGGTTGCACCCTCTCCAAATGCTCCCCTCGGGGAGCCTTTGGACCTGGACCCGGTTCGCCGGTCCTTTTTGCACTTTGACAGATACATTACGATTGTGTATACTTTGTTTTATATATTGGTTTATTAATCATCATGTTTTTCTCGCTGCTCTCCTCTCCTCTCTTTCTCCTCTCTCCCCCCCCCCCCCTTCCTGCTCCCCTCCCCCACTCCCTTTCTCCCTCACACTCAGGACCCCTCGCGGAGAGGCACCGCCTCAGTCTTCCTAGGACATCTACAAGAGCCCAACTCCCAGGCCACCTCCAGCAGACTTCTGCACCTAAAGGTAAGCTCCCACCGTTCATTTTCGCACCCACACTCAGACGCCCATGGCTGACACGGTAAATCACAAACAGTCACTTAGAGTGGCTTCTCACAACACTCAGGGGCTGAACTCCCCTTCTAAGCGCCGAAAAGCCTTTCAGAGTTACCATGCCAGAAGCCTTGATGTTGTTCTTCTCCAAGAAACTCACTTCCCAGCAAATTACACCCCTTCCTTCCTCCATCGCAACTACCCCACTTTCTACCTAGCCAATGCACAAACCAAGCAGAGAGGAGTTGCAGTACTATTATCCAAACGAATTCCCTTTGTACACAAGCACACGATACTAGACGAAAATGGTAGATTCCTCCTGGTCAAGGGACTTATTGGAGGGGAACTATTCTCATTAGTCTCCTACTATGCCCCCAACCAAGGTCAAGCGCGATTCTTCACCGCCATGCTTTCCACTCTCTCCCCCCATCTAGAGGGGAGAATCATAATGGGAGGAGACTCCAACACCACATTCGACCACGCCTTAGACAAGTCTTCACCAGACAAACCCCGTCTCACAAAACCCCCCAAGCAGAGCCTCAGAATAGCCCGCCTCTTCCACGAGTTGGGCCTGATAGACACTTGGAGGGAATTAAACCCCCTCACCAAGGACTATACACACTACTCCGCCCCCCACAAGACTTTCAGCAGGATAGACCACATCTTTATCCCCAACTCTGACATCCACTCAGCGACCCAGGCCTCCATACACGAAACCCCCTGGTCTGATCATTCCATAGTCACTCTCAAGATCCGCAGCTCGCTCTCACCCACTGGCCCTCCTCAGTGGCGCCTTAGTAAAACCCTCCTCTCCAATCCCGTCCACTGTAACATACTCGCACGAGAAATCAAAGATTTCTTCCGCCTGAACGACACGGGGGACACGTCCCCCAGCAATCTATGGGGCGCACACAAGGCAGTAATGAGAGGGAAAATAATCCAATTATCTTCTAAATTGAAGAGAGAACACAAGGTTACTGTGGAGAAGTTGGAAAAAGACTTTGAGCTTCTTAGCAAAGCCCATAAAGCCAACCCCTCCCCAGCCAGCCTTGCCCAGCTGGAAACCTCCCGGCTTGCCCTAAACTTAGCCCTCACCACTAGTGCTGACAAACACCTACACTGGCTAGGTGGCAGATACTACTTACAAGCCGATAAAATTGGCCCCAGGCTAGCGACAAAACTCACCCCCAAGATGAAAAATTTCTCACTTCCCAAGATCAAAACAACCTCGGGAGCCCTCTCCCAGAATCCCCAGAAGATTCTCGAGACCTTTCATGCGTTCTACTCAAATCTTTATTCCCCCCCCCCCTCTGACGACCCAGGCCCCCTAGAATCCTTCCTGGAAAATATTATTCTCCCGAAGCTTTCGGACTCCCACAGATCCATATTGGAAGCCCCTTTTACAATAGAAGAGGTTCAAGAGGTTATCAAAAACCTCAAGACAGACTCTGCCCCAGGCCCTGACGGGTTCTCTGCCAAATACTACAAAACCTTTTCCGAGATCCTCTCTCCTCGTCTGGTCCGGCTCTTCAACTCACTGCGTGATGGCTCCCCCCTAGAACCTGCAGCTAATTTAGCTTTCATTTCTGTGATTCCTAAACAAGGAAAAGACACTAGCGAGGTGAGCAACTACAGGCCAATATCACTAATTAACAACGACCTGAAAATCATGACAAAAATCCTGGCCAACAGAATGGCCTCCTTTATTGCGTCTTACGTACATAAGGACCAGGTGGGCTTCATACCTGGGAGACAGGGGCCGGACCAGATTAGGAGAGCAATAGACTTAATATCCCTTCTACAATCTGCTTGGGATGGCAATCCTTCCCAATCAGGCTACATCCTGTCGATTGACCTACAGAAGGCCTTCGACACAGTCACCTGGCCTTATCTCTTCACCATACTTGAACGTTGGGGCTTCGGCCCTAATTTCATGCAAACACTCTCCGCCCTATATTCTTCCCCGAAAGCCCAGATTAAATTACAGGGTCACCTATCCGAACAAATCCCAATCCTTAAAGGTACCAGACAGGGCTGCCCACTTTCTCCTTTACTCTTCGCTATAGCGATTGAGACTCTAGCTTCAGCAATAAGACAAGACCCCGATATTAGCGGAGTAGCTTGCGGCAATCAGACCCACAAATGTGCCCTCTTTGCGGACGACGTCCTCCTCTTCCTCACTTCCCCCCTTACTTCGACCCCTAAGGTTCTCCACCTGCTTAACTCCTTTGGATCGGTATCAGGCCTTAAGGTCAATATGTCAAAGTCCCTGGCCCTCAATATCACAACCCCCCAACACATGGTAGACAGACTCAAAGACGAATTCCCCTTTGCCTGGAGCTCCATCTCCCTACCCTATTTAGGGGTCTTCCTGACCCCCAAAATAGATCTCCTATACCAACTCAACTATACCCCCATGTTAAAAAAACTCTCAGACGACCTAACACAATGGTCCCTATACAAGCTGTCCTGGCTGGGCAGAGTCAATTCTGTGAAAATGACCCTCCTCCCCAGACTACTATACCTTTTCAGGTCATTACCAATCCCCGTTAGAAAACGGGATCTGGACAGATTCCAGTCCACTCTCATTAAGTTTATCTGGGGAGGCAAGGGCCATCGTCTTCCCAATAAAGTTCTGTTCAGGGCAAAGAAAAAAGGGGGGCTAGGCCTCCCAAACCTCTGGAAGTATTACCAAGCTGCGCAACTCTGCCAGTTCTCTGCAATCTACTCTAAGACCCCGAAACCTGACTGGGTGGAAATCGAACGGCAAGCTACTCCCAATCACACTCTGGACTACCTAGCCTGGAGACCCCGTAAGGATCGCCCGGCGATCCTCTCTCCCACCCTTTCGCACTCAATGTCCCTAAGTGACTCCCTACAAAAACACACCTCTTTGATATCCCCCTGGCACCCCCTCGCTCACATCTTTAACAACCCCCACTTCCAACCGGGGATGAACATCAAGGCCTTTGCATGGTGGCTCGATAAGGGTCTTTACAGGATAGGGCAATATTTTAATAACGACGGCCCCATATCACTCAAATATTGCATATCCAAGTTAGAATTACCCCCCTCGGAAACGTACCGGTACTACCAGCTACGACATTTCTTACACAAGATCTGGGGCAGCTCAGACAGCCCGCTCTCGGTCACCCAGTATGAGTGTTGGTGCTCCTCAGCCATGGGCGTCAGGGGGGGCATTTCCCTGATCTACTCAGCGCTTGCTGAACCTCAGGGCAAAGCGAATTATATGTTAAAGTGGGAGCAAGACCTTCAGTTTGAATGGGACCTAGACACCTGGCACACTAATTTCTCCCGCTCATTTAAAGGCATCCTAAATACTTCCCTTATGGAAGCGGACATCAAGGTGCTTTCTAGATGGTATCTGGTACCCACCCGCCTTGCTAAATTTTACCCGCAGTCCTCTCCTCTCTGCTTCAGGGGTTGCGGCATCTTAGGCTCTCTTCTACACACACTCTGGGAATGCCCTAAGATCAGGGGCTTTTGGAACAAAATCTTTAATCTCATCCGTAAGGTAACAGGCTACAAAGTGCCCCAGGACCCAACCATAGCGCTCCTCAACGATGATATCCCACTGGTCCCTAAATTAACCCGCTCGCTCATCCACTTCATCCTCCTGGGCGCCAAAACTACTATAGCCCATGCATGGAAAACGCCCTCGGTCTCACTTAGCCGCGCGAAACAAAAAATCTCTTGGATAATGTCGCAAGAAAAAATAGCCCACTCCATACTGGATTCCACTGACAAGTTTCACCTCATTTGGGAACCTTGGGCTCTTTACACAGGGGTATCGCTAATCCTACTATGAGTCGGTCTTGACATTTTCTCGACTATGGTAGCACATACTCCCCTCCCCCTCTCCGCGAGGGTCCCCTCCTGATACTACCCCCCCCCTCCTGCTATCGCCCCTTCTTCTTTCCCACTTCTCTCAATCCTCCTCTTTCTCTTCCTTCACTCCTTCAACTATTTCTTGAAGGGTCTCGGTTCGTTTAAAGACCCATGTAGTTATTTTTGGTTTATATGTTTGGAAGCTCGATAGCACGGAAGGGCAGCCCACCTGGTAGTAATTGCAGGTCATAGCACTCTAGGCAGCCTCTTTCCACCCCCCTGTTAATTGGGGGTCCGGGTTCAAGACCGCTGCGGCATGTTATCCCAAGCCTAAAGTAAGCACCCCACCCTAGGGTGCAGTATCACCTATCACGCTCTCTGGCACCCCCAGAGATGCTGGTCCTCGACCCTCCCGCGTACAGCAGGATCCCGATAGGGGTGCGCGGGGAGTAGGGGAACAGCCCCCGATCCTGAGCCCTTTTATACTTCCCTAGGGGCCTCCACCCTCGGCCCAGTGGACAGAAGCCTAAAACATTAGCCTGGTACATTTGTCACCCCTTCCGTGACTCACCCGTAGCTCACATCCCTACCAGGGAATTACCAATTAATTCTTTCTGTAATATGCCTTTTGTACGCACCTCTTAGGGGGTTTCTTGTTTATTTTGCTCACTGTTTATAACTTTGTAATGTTCATTTCTACAATAAAGGTTTTTGAAAACTCAAAAAAAAAAAAAAATTTGCAAAATTAAATAAAAGAAAAAAAAAAATGCATTTTTTCTTCCACACGATTGGATGATGGAAGTCAGCAGAGCTTCTACTCATTTACTTAGCTCTGGAGCAACTGCACTTGCAGAGTGCAACTGCACTTTGCAAAGTGTAAAGTCTATTTGCCCTTTGTAAATCAATTCTCTGGTGTATGATTCACCATCAGTGAATGTTTGGTAAATGTCACATTCATTCTTTGATAAATACAATGCAAAGTGTAAAATTGCTGAGGATAATAAGTACAAGGAGAGACAAAAGTGTGGTATTATTATGCTGCAAGGTTTGCTAATTTTGCTATCTTGGAAACTGCAAAGATTCTGAAGTTTGCACACTCATATATTTTTTACAACTTTAAGCCTTCCTTTTAAGTGGGCTTTAATACCCAGGAGGTAGTGAAGCTTCTCTATCATGTTTCCGATGTGATTGGTTCTAAGAATGGTCACATGATCAGGAGCTTGTCCTGGCTGACTCCCATTTAAAAGCTCACGGCACACAACCTCAGGCCACAGTAGATGCATAAGTGCTTCAGCTGGGCATTAAAGCCCAATATTCATTCCCATGCACATGTGTCTTATGAGTCAAGAAGTTAAGAGTCAAAGGACCATGTAATCAACATCTACTGTGTGCTGGAGTTCAAGGAGATCTTGGGTAAAAAAAGAATTGCAGAAAAATTGAAGGATTAATCTAATTTATCATATAGAACTATAAAAATCATGTTACATTTTTCATCAATTAGGACAAGATACTTTCCACAAATACCAAAACAAAAACTATTTACTATGCGGCTGCTTTTACACTGGGGCGGGCGGTTGTTGGCGGTAAAACACTGCTAGTTTTAGTGGCGCTTTATTGTCACTATTCGGCTGCTATCGGGGAGCTTTTAACCCCTGCTAGCGGCCGAATAAAGGGTTAAATGCGCACGTTTAGCACCGCTGCCGAAGCGCTTTGGCAGCGGTGCCTATTCATTTCAATGGGCAGGAGCAGTGGAGGAGCGGTGTTAGTGGAGGACTCCTTCGCCGCCCCAAAGATGCTGCTTGCAGGACTTTTTTAATGTCCTGCCAGCACACAGGTCCCGGTGATCTGTGCGTTTGTGTTTACCGGAAACGGACCCAAGAACACCCAAAAACACACCCTTTTCAAGTTTGCACAGCTGCCGCCCTGGACATGTGTGAACCGGCTTAAAAGCCAAACACACTCTGGATGCTGTGTAAAACGCTGTGTAAAATGCATCCAATTTGCATATATGTGAACCCAGCCTTACTGTAGTAGTTACTGTAGCTGCAATAATAAATAGAATACCATAGTAGAAAATGCACTGGCAGGCATAGAGCTCTAGCTGCTGACAAGAAATAGTCAGACAAACCATATAACAAATATAATAAATGGCTTGCTGCACAGAGTATGATGATGTGCAAACACAAAAAGAAATCTAAAATCTAAAATTAAATCACAAAACCCACAAAAAATAAGAAATAATATGATGAAAGTCCCAAATGAATGCTTTCCAGATCACCACTGTGCCGATAAACAAAAAATTGTGTTCAATCACACCTTGCAGTCAACACGTGAGCCATCACCACCTGTGATATAAGGACCTATACCAGAACAGATAGACCCCACTACAGAGTCACATCAGCATATGAATGACAATCACATCATAAAGGGGTCTGACCCACATTGCTTATTAGAGTTGTGTAGTGTACTATCTCACTCTCCAGTATGCAGTGGCATCAATGGTAACCATATAGTTCTCAATGTTCAACATAAAACCAAAAATGAAGAAATCCACATCATGTGAATCCGAATAAAACCTTTATTGCACTTCAAAGTGTATAAAATCTACTCACATTACTACAGTAATCAAGTGCTTGAATAAAAACATCCCTGGGCAGTAGGGATGAGCCGAACCCCCCCGTTCGGCTTGCACCAGAACCCGCGAACGGACCTAAAGTCCGTGCGAGCATTAGAACCCTATTAGTTACAATGGATGCGAACATTCAAAATCAAAAGTGCTAATTTTAAAGGCTAATATGCATATTATTGTCATAAAAAGTGTTTGGGGACCTGGGTCCTGCCCCAGGGGACATGTATCAATGCAAATTTTTTTTTTAAAAACGGACGTTTTTTCAGGAGCAGTGATTTTAATAATGCTTAAATTGAAGCAATAAAAGTGAAATATTCCTTTAAATTTCGTACCTGGGGGGTGTCTATAGTATGCCTGTGAAGGGGCCCATGTTTCCTGTGCTGGGACGTCATGGGGAATTCCCTATGGCTTTCCCCATGACGTCAGAGGCGGGCGGGGTCACCAGGTACCCTCCATTATAAAAGACCTGTCAGACGGAGCGAAGCCTCACACAGCGGGAGCCTCCCATTGCGAGGAGCGGCCCGACAGAAGAACAGACGCTGACGCCATGGAAGAAGATGCCGGACGAGAAGGACGAGAAGACCAGCGCAAGAAGAAGCGGATCGGAGGAAGAAGAAGATGGAAGAAGAAGATGGAAGAAGATGCCGGAAGGAGAAGATGAAGAAACCGAAGGATGAAGAAAGGA
>JAQSEC010001161.1:0-12137 GCA_028564925.1 Lithobates sylvaticus
AAAAAACTTTTTCCTTTAGCAAAAAAAGTTTTGCCTTTGGCTTCACTTCAAGGGTGTAGTTATGTTATTGTCTTTCCTTGCAAACTCAGGAAATTGAAGGAGAATAGGAGCATCAATAGTAAGGCAGTTATTTTTTTTAGCATATAAGCGTATATAAGGAGCAGCAGCAGAGTCAGATTAGGAAGACACGGTCCACAATTACTGGATCCTCTACATTGTTTTCTGATTGCAAACTTCCGCACTTTCTGTATGGCTTCCATAAATTCCCACAGCTTATCATCTCTAATACCTTTTGTATCCCTCCTTTATACAATTATACGGTGCCTTGAAAAGGTGTTCAAGTGAAATATTTTCCACACTTTGTCATGTTACATCCAAAAACGTAAATGTATTGTATTGCAATTTTATGTGATAGACCAACACAAAGTGCCACATAATTGTGAAGTGGAGGGAAAATGATAAATGGTTTTCAAAATTTTTTACAAAAAAAAATATGTGAAGAGTGTGGCGTGCATTTGTATTCAGCCCCCCTGAGTCAATACTTTGTAGAACCACCTTTCGCTGCAATTACAGCTGTAAGTCTTTTTGGGTATGTCTCTATCAGCTTTGCACATCTAGAGAGTGAAATGTTTGCCCATTCTTCTTTGCAAAATAACTTAAACTCCGTCAGACTGGATGGAGAGTGTCTGTGAAAAACAATGTTCAAGTCTTGCCACAGATTTTCAACTGGATTTAGGTCTGGACTTTGACTGGCCAATCTAACACATGAATATGCTTTGATCTAAACCATTCCATTGTAGCTCTACAATGGAAAGTTACAAACAAATATGTGAAAAGTGTGGCATGCATTTGTATTCAGCCCCCTTTACTCTGATATTCTTAACTAAAATCTACTAGAACCAATTGCCCTCAGAAGTCACCAAATTAGTAAATAGTCCACCTGTGTGTAATTTAATCTCAGTATAAATACAGCTGTCCTGTGAAGCCCTCAGCATTATAAAGGTCAAGGAACACACCACACAGGTCAGGGATAAAGTTGTGGAGAAGTTTAAAGCAAGGTTAGGGTATAAAAAAATATCCCAAGCTTACGGAGCACTGTTCAATACATCATTCGAAAATGGAAAGAGAATGGCACAACTGAAAACCTACCAAGACATGGCCCCCCCACCTAAACTGACAGGCCAGGCAAGGAGAGCATTAATCAGAAAAGCAGCCACTCTGGAGGAGCTGCAGACTTCCACAGCTCAGGTGGGAGAATCTGTCCACAGGACAACTATTAGCCGTGCACTCCACAAATCTCACCTTTATGGAAGATTGGCAAGAAGAAAGCCAGTGTTGAAAGAAAGCCATAAGAAGTCCCGTTTACAGTTTGCAAGAAGCCATGTGGGGGACACAGCAAACATGTGGAAGAAGGTGCTTTGGTCAGATGAGGCCAAACTCGAACTTTTTGGCCTAAAGGCAAAACGCTTTGTGTGCCAGAAGACTAACACTGCACATCACCCTGAACACACCATCCCCACCATGAAACATGGTGGTGGCAGCATCATGTTGTGGGGATGCTTTTCTTTAGCAGGGACAGGGAAGCTGATGAGAGTTGATGGGAAGATGGATGGAGCCAAATACAAGAGCAATCTTAGAAGAAAACCTGTTAGAGTCTGCAAAAGATTCGAGACTGGGGTGGAGATTCACCTTCCAGCAGGACAACAACCATAAACATACAGCCAGAGCTACAATAGAATGGTTTATATCAAAGCATATTCATGTGTTAGAATGGCCCAATCAAAGTCCAGACCTAAATCCAATTGAGAATCTGTGGCAAGACTTGAAAATTGCTGTTCACGCTTTCCATCCAACCTGACAGAGCTTGAGCTATTATATTGGCTGAATACAAATGCACGCCAAATATTTCATATATTTATTGTAAACATTTTTGAAAACCATTTATCATTTTCCCTCCATTTCACAATTATGTGCCACTTTGTGTTGGTCTATCACATAAAATCCCATTAAAAAACATTTACATTTTTGGTTTTAACATGACAAAATATGAAAAATTTCAAGGGGTATGAATACTTTTTCAAGGCACTGTAGATTGTAAGCTCTTCTACCTTTTGTCTTTCTCCCTTATGACCTGCTTCTTCTAGCATTTAAATCCTTATACCCTGACAGGTTGCAAACTCTTCCACATTCTATATTTCTGCCTTCTACCCTTTGTGTCTCACGATTTTCATGAATGTATTATGTAAGCAGAACTGCTTTATTCATTTCATTCACATGGAGCTGCAGTATTTGCTTTTTTGTATATATTTACCTTTGAGGCAGGGCTGACAGCTAAGGGTGATCACAGCACAGTCTGGTGCAGTGCTTCCTCATAACATTACATATGTATTTAGTGACAGGCAAAGTCCACAAGGGGCACCAAGGCAGCAGTGATGTTTGCCCCCTAACTAAACTATATCAATCATTATTTTCAATAATGACTAATATTTTTAGAAATGAGGGCTAATAAAAAATAAAAGTTACATGGCTTAAAAAATGAATGTAATGGCAAATATAGTAACATATGCATTATCACCCATTTCAGAAAAGAAAAAAAAAAACACAGCCAAAGTTTATTTGTAAACTGAGCATTTTAGGAGAAAATGATCATGGGGTAAAATAACAAATGGAAGTAAAATAACTCATCTAAGTGAACTGAACTTATTACACCATGCATCGTAAATATTCTACATTGCACTGCAGCAGAAAATTATATAATTGAGCAACATACCTTTATTATAAATTATAATGTATTATGCCATTGAAGCAAATTATGTAAATGGTAACTAGAATATAACACACTGCAAAAACAAATTACATAGGCCAGCAAAAGTAAATTATCTAAACACAACCGTGCTGTCACGTACCTTAGAGGTGAGCCTGATGTGCAGAGGGAGACTTCTCGTACAGCCCCAGCTCAGGGACCACTGGAGTTGCGACAGTGGCCGTGAGAGCATGGTGAGGTAAGAGTGCCTGCGGAGTCTCTTGCTGGAAGAGGTAGCAGCTGATGAGTAGCAGGAGCAGTGGATGCAGGTGTGCTGTGGATGCAGGACAGCAGATGCATGTGTGCTACGGAAGCAGGATGGCAGAAGGCTAGAGCAGAGTCAGACAAGCCAGGTCATACACAGAGGGTCAATCAGCATAAGCAGCAGGCAGAGAGTGGTCAGAGTTCAGGCTGGGCTTGACAATGGAGATTCATGCAACAGGCAGGAATAGCAGGGTCAAGCAAGCCAAAGGTCAGGACTGGAGATAACAGCGTGGTCAGGAAGCTGGGTCAACACTGGATCAGATAAAGGATCAGGACACAAGGTACAGCTGCAGATCAGACAGCACTGCACTATTGCAGCTGCTGTCTATATATAGGCCATTTGGCGCCAGCATTAATGTTACCACGCTTTAGCTTATGTCAGGCAAGACGGACATCTGCAAATGCATGCCATGTCCCTGACAAGCACATTATATTACCCTACAAGAACACATTAGACTGCAATAGAACATTATATTATCCAAAAAAAAAAACACATAACACTACATCAGAACATTGCATCAACTCACAAGAACATATTATGCTGCAAAAGCAATTTATTAACATAATCAAAATATATCATGCAGCAACAGCCCCTTCATGTTCAGCCTCTCTCATAATAAGCTAAAACCAATTTGTCTCATAAATGGCTCTATATATCATATTATATTATAGCCACCACCAGCCGCCTCATATTTAGTCTTTACCAACCCTCTGTTGTATGTGTGCAGACCCCTCTTATTCAGATGCCTTCAGTCCTCTAAATGTAAAGCCCTTATCAAATTTACCCAACAAATATAGCTCCACCCTGAGTAAAGCCCCCTGGGGGTCACAGCAAATGACCCCTTTTACATTAGTGGTCAGCATTAGTGCCCTTTTTATGTTGTTGGTCAGTGCAAATTTCCCCTTTTAAATTGTTGGTCATTGTAATTGCTTCCTTTGAATTACAGATCAGTGTAAATGTGCAGAAAAAGCACTTTTTAGTAAATGATAATAAAATACCACACAGCACAATTTCTACCCCTTTGTCAACGATATAATGTACATTTACATAGTACTATTGAGAATTTGTGCAAAATATATTTACCATTTAGAATGTGATTTTGCATGAATGTAGTTCTTCCCCTTTGTCAACAATATAATATACATTTATATAGTACTATTGAGAATGTGTGCAAAATATATTTAACCATTTAGAATGTGATTTTGTAAAAAACAAATACATTTCTTAATATATAAAAATATGTTTATTTTAGTGTAATTACAGGCAACCCCCTACAACCTTTTCCTACAAATTAAATGTTTGTCCTTTTAGACTTGTTTTTTTTTTTCTGGCAGCAATCAGTAAAGTCTACAGGGAGCATGTCATTAGTGTAACAGGAAAATGGCACCTTAAACTTGTGTATCCAAATTGCTTCAACATGCTTTACAAAGATGCTTAGACTGATCGTTATATCTGGTTACTGTTTCCTCACCAAACATTTCTTGTCTTTACTACTATGTATAAGTAATTTTGGCTTCTTTAATTACAGTGCAATGGTGCATGGTTTTGTAACTCGTAACAGCCAATCAAATATCAGTTTAAATCAGATCAGTGAAGAAAGATATCTAATTAGCATATATTATTAATGTACATAATAATAAAATTATGTATGTAAATGTTAAGATCCATAAAATACATAATTATTTTTCTGTGGATAATACATTTTATTTACAGCGAGTGGGAACTGCTATGGGAACAAGGTTTGGACCCAGAGTTGCCAATCTATTCATGGCAAACTGGGAATTTAGGTATGTGTAGAGGTATGGTGAGCTGGGCAGAAACCTCATTCTATAGAAAAGATTTATTAAACATTATTCTAAGGATGAACTGGATTTATTTATTGGGCAAGCACACAATAATGACTATAGCCTCGATTTCACACCCCTTATTAGTAGTAAGAGGGTAGATTTCTTGGATCTTAACATTTATAATGAACATAATCAGATTTCAACTAACCCCCCCCCCCCCAAAAAAAAAAAACATAGCCTATAACAATGATATAATTAAATACAAGCTGTCTCTCTTTTAGGTGGTTGATCAACATACCAAGGGGGCAGTTCATGCATCTTAGTTGCAATTGCAATAAAATAGAGGATTGTGAAAAGGAAGCTAGGGAACTGACGACTGACTTGACGTAGAAAGGTGATAAGGAATAAAGTTTACAAAAATAAACAGAACAGGTATTAACTTTACCAAGGAAAAATAAACCCTAAATATACAGTGTGAAAGATAATTATTTGATCCCCTGCAGATTTTGTAAGTTTGCCCACTTACAAAGAAATGAAGGGTCTATCATTTTTATCATAGGTGTATGTTAAATGATAGAGATAGAATATCAACCACAAAATCCAGAAAAACACATGATACAAATGTTATAAAACGAGTTGCAGTTCAGTGAGTAAAATAAGTATTTGATCCCCAAGCAAAACATGACTTAGTACTTGGTGGAGAAACCCTTGTTGAGGTAAGACGGTTCTTGTAGTTGGTTACCAGGTTTGCACACAGCTTTACAGATCTTCTCTAAATCCTTGAGGTTTCTTGGTTGTTGCTTGGCAACTCAACGTTTCAGCTCCCTCCATACTGGCTAGGCCACTCCATGACCTTAATGTGCTTATCTTGAGCCACTCCCTTATTGTCTTGTTTTGGGTCATTGTCATGCTGGAAGACCCATCCATGACCCATCTTCAGAGTTCTGGCTGATGGAAGAAGGTTCTTATCTAAGATTTTACAATAAATGGCCCAGTCTATTGGCCCCTCAATGCAAAGTCGGCCTGTACCTTTAGCAGAGAAATGGCCCCAAAGCATAATGTTTCCATTTCTGTACTTGACTATAGGGATGGTGTTCTTAGGGTCATAGTCTAATTTTTCAAAATTTTTTAGCACCAGATACCACTGGCAATAACTACTGTCCAACCTAATAATTTATGGCAGAAGATAGGATATTTAAGGCTACTTTCACACTGGGGCAGAGGGGGCGTTAGCAGTAAAGCGCTGCTAATTTTAGCGGGATTTTACTGCTGTTATAGTGTGGCTTTTTAGACTCTAGCGGGGTGCTTTTAACCCCCCCGCTAGTGGCCGAATAAAGGGTTAAACGCGGCCGCAAAGCACTGCCGAAGCGCTTTCCAGGTGCTTCGACAGCGGTGCCCATTGATTTCAATGGCAGGGGCGGTGAAGGAGCGGTGTATACACTGCTCCCGCACCGCCCAAAAGATGCTGATTGCAGGACTCTTTCTAACATCCTGCAAACACACCGCCCCAGTGTGAAAGCACTGGGGCTGCAGGGGAGGCATTTTTCAGGCGCTTTACAGCCGCTATTTTTAGCCGAAAAGCGCTGGAAAAACACCCCAGTGTGAAAGGGGTCTTAGGGAGCGCTTAGGGAGCGCTTAGGGAGCTTTGGAAGGCGTAATTCCTGCATGGCATAGAAAAACACATCTTAAGTGAAGAAGATAAAGGCATCTGCTTCCCCACAAACGGAACAGTAATACAATTATATTTTGTATAGCCAAGAGTCATTCAATGCCCATGCTGAAAATGTATGTAGGAAGAACAAAACACAAGAATTCATGTAAGGGAGAACTTCTAAATATAAACATCTACTCTCTAAGCACTGTATTTACGGTAATTCAAATTGTGTAGCAAGACTGGCTTGGCTGTACGTAATGAAGAAAATGCAGAACAGAGAACAGAGTTGAAATGATTTTTTAAACTTGCCATTATTGCTTCAGCAGGTATAAATTCAGACATTAAACTTTTTCCATTTGATAATTATAAAGTTTTCAAGATATGTTTGTTATTTTTGTTTTAGTATTTTGTGAGATTTATTAATGAAATATAAAGATGTTTTTATTGTGTAAGTAATAAATGTGAAATGTTTCTGGATATCCAATTTGTCATTCATTTATCTTTCTTTTTTTTTTTTTACTAATTACATTTTTGTTCTGACCAGGACTGTGATACACAGATTTGGCCTTCAAAAGCCACACTGAGTTTCCTGACTGCACTTTAATCTTCGTAATGTGTGAGTATACAGTATGTGCTTATATTAAAGAATAGGTTCACCTTTGAAACATGTTACATGTTGCACCTGAATTTAGGGTTTAACATGTAACACATTCCAGCTATTGCCCCCTCACCCCCTGAACCTCTCATCCACTGTGACATCCGGGTGGTGGTTCTTCTCCCTTCAGCTGCTGTCACATTAAAAATTGGAGCAGCTGTGTGAGACTTTGCCCACACAGCTGCACAGATCTTTATTCACAAAGAGTGAAGAAATTACAAGTTCGGCTGCCACCGTAGAAGATGGGCTTGTAGTTCTCAATGCAGTAAGAATGTGCTTATCAGTACAGTCATAGTACATTAACTCTTCCTCCAGCTTTGGACCTGAAAGCCTATACAGTGGTATGGCACAAAGCTGGAGAGACAGTGTGCAGGAGCCTGACAATGCACCCTTGATCCACTGATTGTGGGTGGAATGCTATGTAGTCTCCTGTAGGAAAAAATAAAAAAATCATTTTTTTCCTGCAAAAATATGTGCATTTATTATTGTTTCCTAGAAGGTGTTAAATGCTAAGGTGAACTTAGCCTTTAACTTGCAACAGTGTATATACAGTAATTTACAACTGGAAATTATGATGTTGTTGGATACTTGAGCAATTTACATAGGTTGGACTTGATGGACTTTTTTCAACCTCACCCACTATGTAATTATCTACAAAGTATTTATATAGCCATGGGGACATTGAGTTTAGAAAGAGTGAGCAAGCGACGATTGATACATTTTATTTGTTTCCTATTGAAGCATATTGAATTGCATTTTTGTTTATTTTACTACAAAATGCAGCATCTTTAATAAAGATGGTAAGATCCTAAAAAATCCTAACATGTTCTTGTATCTTTGTATGTCAATTTATTTTAATTTAAGTGATCCAAATACGCTATATAAAGGTTGACTCATCTCCTTGCCAGATAATCAAAATATCATCAATGTACCTCCGTCATTAAACCAACTGGGGGGTACATTGATAAACATAGCTGTGTTCCCTCACTGCCATAAACAGATTGGCCAATGTGGGTGCACATTTTGTCCCTACGGCTGCACCTTTGACTTGTAAAAAACGGTAACATCAATCCAAATGTAACTGTGACCTAAAGTGGTTCTAAAGGCAGAAGGCTTGCTGAGGGGGCACTCAGAGAAGAGGAGGAGCTTACATCACTAGTGGGGGACTCTAGAAGAGGAGGTAAGCCACCTATGTGTGCAATATAATTGCACAGAGCAGTTAAAGTGGGGTTGCACACCAAAAAAAAATCATTAATATTCATAAAAAAAATAAATAAATAAACATTTGGAAAACATTTTTTAAACTCGCCTCTAAATGGCTGTTGCTAGGGGGTCCCTCGTAGTCTGCCTCATTCAGTGCTTGGGCTAGTGACATCACTTCCCCTCTGCGCAGGAAGGGCTCAGCTCTGTCCCCTCCCTCCTGTCAATCATCTGGGACACGTGACAGGTCCCAGATGATTGCGCGGCCACTCACGGCACGTGGCGCCGCTCGTGTATGCGCAGTGGGTGCCCAGCTGTGAAGCCACAGCCGGGTGCCCACAGTTACAATGCCGGCGTCTAACAATGGAGGGGGGATGAGCGGGGCTTCGATCCCCCGCATCGCTGGACTCCAGGACAGGTAAGTGTCCAATTATTAAAAGTCAGCAGCTGCAGTATTTGTAACTGCTGACTTTTAATTTTTTACTTAATGGGAACTCCTCTTTAAGTACAACATGTTTGTTATTTTACTTCAAAGAAATAAACTTTACAACTACTTTAATGCAAACACCAAACATTTATTGACATAATCCTGTTGTTCCACTGGTAAATCCTTGCTCTTTTATCCAACTGCTTGAACATTTTCACTATATTTACCTATTATGTAAAAAAAAAAATTAACATTTGCTGTGCAGAAAATGAAATCTTTATAATAATTAGGTATTTTGAGTATCTGAATGATATGTTTAGTATAGTGTCCTTTATGCATGATGCAGTTTAGGCCCCCATGGGATGGCGATAAAAATCAATATATTTTCCTCAGCAGTTATTCATCTACCTATGGGTCTTCCTGGCAGTCTGTTTAAAGCTTTATGATTTTTAGGTAAGCAATATATTACCATTATGGCTGTAGATATGGTAATAGGCCTCTAGGTTCTTATTTATTGAAAAGTATTTATATTTTTGTCAAATATTGAAGACTTTATTCAACATGCAAGAAGTATTAGTGTAAAGAAGTCCCTTTCCTCCCTTTCTTTTTTCTTCCAATATGCTGTTCCTTTTTCCATGGAATAGTTTTTTTTATGTATAGATGAACATGTGCGTTTCTGTTAAATTTATTTAGATTGTGTATTGATTATATATGTTTATTGTAATTAGTCAGATTCTGAGAGACTGAAGCCCCGAAGAAGCGGCCTCAAAGGCGTAATGCGTAGGCGATTTCCATTATCTGGCTTTTACCTCAATCTTGTTTTTATGGATTATGGGATATTCTGTGGCCCTTAGGATACAATGTAATATTTTTTGTATTTTTGTAATAAAGATATAAACTTTTTATTAATAGTTTGTCTGTCCAATGTAATTTGAGTTATCAAGGGGTCATCGTTGCCTTTACCCTAATGTTTGTTCACTTCATTCATATTAGTGTAAAGCAGTCGCTTCTTTTTTGTCAAATAATCTTGTTGATTTAAAATAACTACTTCTACTGTTTCCATAATTGATTCATACCTAATTTATACCTAATCTAACAACATTGGGTTCAAATATTTTTTCTTCTTTAAATTTTTAACATCATCGATATCTTCCATATGTTAAATGGAAATATATGTTAAAAAAATTTGCCGATTTTCCTGAAAGATTGCTATATATGGAGTGATTTTGCGCTAAAGTGCATAAAATATCAAAGTGCTCAATGCGTGCAACAAATATTAAAGTGCTCAGTAAGTGTATACTACAACCAGTATATGGTCACTGGGTTGTGACTCAAAGGCTAATAGTACACTGAGTGAAGTGTATCTATAATGCATACAATCCAAAAATAAATATCAACTCTTCATAAAATGCAATTGAAAGTGCATAACTTAAATCAAATGTGAACAATAAAAAACACTCGATCTCTAAACAGATCTAAAAAAATCTAAAAACCACAGGAGGAATAAATCAATCAGTGAATGAATGAATCAATCGGTGGGTGAGTCAAAAGTCCACAAAAATAATTCATAGAGGGAAAGGTGTGATCAAAGTGACACCCATAAAGCAGTAATAGTCTCTGCAACACAGATATACAGGTTCTTTCTTTTCCCAAAAGTGAGGGGTGCTGGGTAGTGAGGGCCTGCTCATCAATCGTGCTCTCTAGCCTCTCACCTCTCTTATGATCAATACGAGCATCTGTAAGAACAAATGTGGCGGCTTCCAGCTCTCAATTCCCCCGAATGGTCCCCAGTGTAATCTGTCTCCAAGCTATAGGGTCCACCGTCCAAATCTCCACTTCCACACAAACGTATCGCCAAAGAAAGCCCTCCACTTGTAGGTGTAAAAAGTGCACCGCAATCCTGCAGTGATGGCTCACCCTCCGTGGGTGGTGCGGAGTTTGGAAATGAGAAAAAGTGGAGAGAGGGACCCGATCGTGAAGTATATCAAACCAATTTATTAATAATACAAGTAAATGCTTACATGAATAAAAACAGCAAGACGAGTGTACGCGCGGTCTCCGTGTCCAACACTTCCGGTATCCTGACCAATCCCTACGCGTTACGTCACGTGACCTCGTGACTTCATCAGGGGATCCCCTGATGAAGTCACGAGGTCACGTGACGTAACGCGTAGGGATTGGTCAGGATACCGGAAGTGTTGGACACGGAGACCGCGCGTACATTCGTCTTGCTGTTTTTTCATGTAAGCATTTACTTTTATTATTAAAACATTGGTTTGATATACTTCACGATCGGGTCCCTCTCTCCACTTTTTCTCATTTCCAAACTCCGCACCACCCACGGAGGGTGAGCCATCACTGCAGGATTGCGGTGCACTTTTTACACCTACAAGTGGAGGGCTTTCTTTGGCGATACGTTTGTGTGGAAGTGGAGATTTGGACGGTGGACCCTATAGCTTGGAGACAGATTACACTGGGGACCATTCGGGGGAATTGAGAGCTGGAAGCCGCCACATTTGTTCTTACAGATGCTCGTATTGATCATAAGAGAGGTGAGAGGCTAGAGAGCACTATTGATGAGCAGGCCCTCACTACCCAGCACCCCTCACTTTTGGGAAAAGAAAGAACCTGTATATCTGTGTTGCAGAGACTATTACAGCTTTATGGGTGTCACTTTGATCACACCTTTCCCTCTATGAATTATTTTTGTGGACTTTTGACTCACCCACCGATTGATTCATTCATTCACTGATTGATTTATTCCTCCTGTGGTTTTTAGATTTTTTTAGATCTGTTTAGAGATCGAGTGTTTTTTATCGTTCACACTTTATTTATGTTATGCACTTTTAATTGCTTTTTATGAAGAGTTGATATTTATATTTATATTTATTTTGGATTGTATGCATTATTGATACACTTCACTTAGTGTACTATTAGCCTTTGAGTCACAACCCAGTGACCATATATTGGTTGTAGTATACACTTACTGAGCACTTTAATATTTGTTGCACTTATTGAGCACTTTAATATTTGATGCACTTTAGCGCAAAATCACTCCATATTGATTTTATTCACGGGTTTGCGTTTACTCTCAGATTTTGCAGCTTATTGTAGGATATTTTCCACTTATAGCATTTGAATGCTCACATTGTAGATCACCTTTTACTCATCTATTTATCACATCAATAGTATCTAGTTCAAATATCAGCGCGAAGGACACTCACGAGAGAAAACATCAGTTTAACTAGCCTTAATTAAAGTGTCAATTTGTATGTAGTGCAGCAAGTGCTACAAAGTCTAGCAAAAGCACACCATATATACTGTATAATTTCAGTAACAGTGAAGC
>JAQSEC010003821.1:0-12097 GCA_028564925.1 Lithobates sylvaticus
ACAAAGTATGAAAACATGCTTATAGCTTGCAGACTTTTTTTATGAATCTGTTAAAAGATGCTGGCACTCAAATAGAAAAGGATTTTGGAAGTGTTCCACTGTACAATTTTTTATCTCGTTATAAAGTTGTATAAATATGGGTGTTAAAATTTAGCAAAACTTTTTTAGAAAGTGCTTCACTTTTTAGTGGGGCAGAAAAGAATAGGTAATGGGGGGGGGGGGGGGGGATAGGGATGGGCCACTGAGCATGTCCACTACTGACCGTCAGAATGTGCATGAAATTTTATAAGCCAGCACCATTTTGCTCCTAAAGCCTCGTACAAACGATCAGATTTTCCGATGGGAATTGTGTGATGAAAGACTGTTGGCGGAAAATCCAACCGTTTGTACGCTCCATTGGACAATTGTTGTCAGATTTTCTGCGGACAAATGTTGGATGGCAAGCTTATAAATTTTCCGCGGACAAATGTCTGTTGTCGGATTTTCCGATCGTATGTACACAAGTCCGTCAGACAAAAGTCCAAAGTACAAACATGCATGCTTGGAAGCAAGAACGAGCCAGAAGCTGTCGGTCTTGTAAACTAGCGTTTGTAATGGAGAATTAACATTCGGCAAATTATGAAATCTCGAAATGCAGCGCACATTCTCTTCTTGTTTAAGGGATAATATTGAATCTGCTTTGCTGGTGAGACCTGATGGAGTTCTGCCAAACATATTTTAAAAGGCTTTTATTTTCTAGTGATATCAAGAATAATATTATTATGCTTGTTTTTTTTGGGCAAGTTACCACAACACCATTACCCCGTAGTTTTTAAGATCAAAGATACAACTATGTTGGTGTCCCTTATTAATTTTACATTGTATTTTTTTAATGTAACTGCCTACTCCCAAACTGTCATTTGAAGTAAAACACATAGCCAAGTATTATTCTCCACAATTTTTTTTATTGTGCATTAAAAAAAGAAAACAAATAAAGTTAGACGTAACCAAAAAGTGCATCCTATGCATCCAAAAATATAGAAAATATACCAAATCAAATCATTATTCAACCAAAAAATAAAAGCCTTAATGCATGTGTCCTGCTTCTTAATATAGGGGGTCAACAAAGCCAAGAGTTGGTGAAATCAAGGGTCCGTCATCTGGAGATAATTCCGAAAGTCATCTGGATTATTCTCCTGGAGCTCCCGCAGCAAAGGCATATGACATGATTGGTCACAATTAATAAAGCAACCAATTTTTGGTCGAAGAAATCCTCCTCCTCCTGTTCCTGGACTGGACTTGGGTCAAAGCAATAACTTCAAGGCCAATAATAATTAACCTGTTATCTCCTCTGATTCCGCGACATGTCTGGCCTTTCAGAAACGAACTGAAAAGAGCGAAATGAAAAGCGTGAAATTAAAAACGTGAATCAACACTCAATAAACTCCTACTAACACAAAATTAGCAGAAGGAGCCCAAAGGGTGGCACCTGACAATTGAAATTCCTCTTTATCGGCACGTAGTACGTCTAGTACGTCACTACCTTCGTGTTTGTTGGCCGACAATTGTGTGCCGTTTGTATGCAAGACAAGTTTTTGGCCAATGCCCTTCGGACAAAAGTCAGAGGCTTTATCTGCGGAAAATCCGATCATGTGTATGAGGCTTAAGGGAGAGCAGTGTAATAAATGTGATAGAATAACGGAAAAAAGCAGTGTTCCCATGGTACAACAGATCCCCAATAGTTCTGAAAACGACTTGAGGCATTTCTCCCGTGTTGTTCACAGTTTGTGAAAAACATATATTACTGTACTTTATGTGTACCAGTTTTTACAGAAGTTCTGTGCGTTCTTTCAAATTGTCAGTGCCATAACTTCTCATAAGTACAGCATCTGTCACAGTTGTGGCTCTACTCCAGTAAACTGTACCTGTCTGCTTGTGCAAATTGAGTCATGCAAATGTGTACAGTTCAGCTGATGAGTAAGGCTGCCAATACATGCTCTAATGCAGGGGTCTCAAACTAGTGGCCCTCCAGCTGTTGCAAAACTACAAATCCCATGAAGCATTGCAAGGCTGACCATTACAAGCATGACTCCCACAGGCAGAGGCATGATGGGACTTGTAGTTTCACAACAGCTGGAGGGCCACCAGTTTGAGACCCCTGCTCTAATGTGTCTTATATTCCAATTTATATACCATTTACACAACCACAGCTGATAACCTTATCATTCCTCACCTTATCATTTTATCATTCCTCACTTATAACTTCCAGCATTGTAAATAATATGTATGATAACTGTTGTGACTATAGGAGCTATACATCATTTTATACATTTATATGGGTTTGCATACTACCAATACTAAATGGTATAATGAAGAACACTACATATGCACAGAACCTACAACAGAAGAGGATACAAATTGCTACTTATCCTACATCACCTCTAGTTCTGCACACTTACCTTTTTTGTTTGATCATAAAACCTGAAGGTTACATTTGAGCAATACCTTACTACATCAGTTTGTGGATTGGGGCATAGGTGTAAGGGGACTACAACTTGGCAGGTGTTGACGCCAAACTGTTCAAGTCCCCGCCAGGTTTCTTCTCAGATAGGACAACCACCCACCTGTTGCTGAGTTAAACTCCCCGCCATATTGTGTCTTATTCCTGGCCTGAGGCCCACTCAACACATCCCTGGCCTGAGGCACAAACAAATGCATTTTTTGCACTTTACTGTAATTCTTGCGTGACATAGCATATCAACATATTACCAGAATCTTCGGCATGGATTTCCACATGCTAGTTTATATATTCTGTAGCAGTCATTTCAGTGCAGCGCACAAGTACACATCTTATAAGCCATGTTCCATCTACTCCTCCATTGCTCTCTTTGGGAGCACCACAGAGTTGGGACCAGGGTTGCCAACCTCCCGCAGCATTTTTTACTGACAAAACATGGAAAATTTACTGGCGGGACACATTTTTTTACTGGCAACCTGAGAAATTACAGAACTCCTATTAAAAAATAACACAGTGAATATTTGAACAGTATACACATGACATGGAAACACTGAAAATATCTATAACAAAGTAATTTGCTTGATTTATACTTAAAAAGTCAACACAGCATGAAATTATCAGCCCCTGATATTTACTGTCAGTAAATTTACTGGTGGTTGGCAACCCTGGTTGGGACCACCTCCCCAATTAAACAATTAACCCTTTAAGCTACCACCACTGCCTTTTGACAGAGATTAGGAAACAAATAATCTAAGCAGTACCAACTATGATTTTAGAATAAACGTCTGCAATAGGGATAAGCCGAACACCCCCCGATTCGGTTCACACCAGAACATGCGAACAGGCAAAAAGTTTGAGCGAACATGCAAACCCTATTAAAGTCTATGGGACACGAACATGAAAAATCAAAAGTGCTCATTTTAAAGGCTTATATGCAAGTTATTGCCATAAAAAGTGTTTGGGGACCCGGGTCCTGCCCCAGGTGACATGTATCAATGTAAATGTTGTTTTTAAAACAACCGTTTTTTCAGGAGCAGTGATTTTAATAATGCTTAAAGTGAAACAATAAAAATGGCTGCATTCACACCTGAGCGTTTTCAGCTCTTAAAACGCCTGGATAAATGCCTGAAAAACGCCCAACAAGCAAAATCCCATTAATTTCAATGACACCTGTTCACATCTGAGAGTTTTGTCCCCTGAAGCAAAAAGTACATAAGATTATTTTTAGACAGATTACAGGCATTTTTCTGCTTTTTACATTGGTGACCTTTTGACCTGTACAAAATTGCGGTAAAAATTGTGGTAAAATCGCTGTAAAATGCGGTAAAAACGTGCAATTTTCTGCATGAAAACGAAACGCTCAGGTGTGAATGCAGCCAAAGTCTGCCTGTAAAGTGGAGCATCTGTGCAATGTATAGAACTGTGCCACAGCAAAATTAAATTTCTAAAGGAAAAAATGTAATTTAAACTTGCTCGTGGCTATAATGTATTGCTCGCTCCAGGCAATATAGAATCAAGGAATTAAGGAAAAAAATTGGGGTGCCCCCCCCAGTCCATACCAGGCCCTTCGGGTCTGGTATGGATTTTAAGGGGAACTCCACGTCAAAAAAAAAAAAAAATCGGTGTGGGGTCCCCCCAAAATCCATACCAGACCCTTCTCTGAGCATGCAGCCTGGCGAGCGAGCCATACCAGGCCACATGCCTTAAACATGGGGAGGGTGCTTTGGGTCCCCTTTAACAAGGGGACACCAAGATCCCGCCCCCCATGTGAATGGGTACCCCTACCCATTCACCAAAATAAGTGTCAAAAAGTAAAAACCACAATAGACAGTTTTTGACAATTCCTTTATTAAAAAGGAATGACAATGTACATCCATTGTCAATCATGCTGCCCGAGGGACCTGAAAAATAGAAAAATAAAAACGAAAAAACTCCACCTCCATGGGAGGCCTCCCGATGACTGCTGTCTTTTGGCTTTGACAGCTGTTAAAGGAATTGTCAAAAACTGTCTATTGTACTCAGAGTCAATCTGTGGATAGTATGGGAAAGGAACCAAGAGCAAACGAGAACATTGACCTGTGGTGTGCCAGGGGTCACGTGGTCAGTATGCCTAAAAGGGGGCATACCCAAGTATGAAATGAAATGAAATGAAATGAAAGAAAAAGAAAAAGGGAATGGGTGGGTGGGACACGAGAGCCTCCGACCATGAGGGGAGGAGGCGAAGGAGGGCAGGCTTTATGCAGCCTGACTCCTCCTACAAACACAGGCTGACCTGCGGTCAGCCTTTTTCTTTGTACTCAGAGTCAATCTGTGGATAGTATGGGAAAGGAACAAGAGCAAACGAGAACAATGACCTGTGGTGTGCCAGGGGTCACGTGGTCAGTATGCCTAAAAGGGGGCAAAAATAACCACAGTAGGATGAAAGCTTACTAACCGAATTGCCGTTCAATCTGCTGAAATTGACAAACGCTTATGACACCTCCAAAGTGGCTCGGGGACGTACCCAGAGAAAAGACAACCTCCACCTAACCAAATGCTAATGGTCGGGACCCCCTGGCGCAAAGTCACGGAAGCCGCTCCTATCCTAAATGAATAGCCAAAGTATGCTTGAAGGTCCAGAACCTGATTTGCCCAAAAAAGGGGACGGTAATGAAGTATGCATAAGCTGCAGAGAGGGGAGCACTAGGAAGAGGCAACCGGGGACCCCCCTGGGTATATCAGAAGTGGCACTGACGGGCTGGTTTAAAACCAACACCGGGCCCATGCCTTACCAGGCTCCAAGAATCCTGATGAAGTGCCGCCTCCCGAATGCTGCGTCTTGCGAGCATGCAGATGTAACGGACAAGACCGGGGTGCCAACCAGTTGACTGACCAAAAGTATGCGAGACCCTGGGCCAGAAGTGCAACTCCCCTGGCCTTAGGAACCATAAAGGTCAGATACAGCGCTGTCTTAAGCATCAAGCTGGTTCACAACAAAAAGGAGACCCTGTCGGATACGTCATGAAGAATTTAACAAACGATGGGAAGACTGCCGAGTACAGCCGGAGCAACTCTTCTGGATCCCTGAGGATGGCTTGACTACAGTGCGCAGACAATGAAGAAAGGCCTGTCGGGGAATGCCAACAACATGAAATGCTGAGTCTCCACCAGATGCGCGCCGATAGTGCTGTAGGCCGATACGAGTTGGAAGGGGCCAAAAAAAAAAAAACAGAAACGCAAAATAGCAACTGGATGTCGACCATCAGGACTAAGCAACCTAGACCGGAAAGCCTGGAAACATCCTAAGCCATGTCACGAGCCTACCTGGTATACAAAACAAAGATTTTGTCGATCAAGGCTGTTGCGTCGGTCCAAGGAAACCTGATCCATCACCAATGCTGGAAACCTGAAGAGAAGGCGTGCCGCCGGCATCTGTGTCCGAGACCTGGGCCTAACGATACCGGCCCAGGCACAGAGAGGGATCCGGAATCCCCTAAGCCCCAGAGCCAGCAGAAGCTGCTGGAGCTGCAATGGCTGACTTACCAATAGTTCCATACTATTGCGCAACTCCTGGCCGGACAGAGCTAGGACATGGAAGGTAACGTGAAAATGACACAGAACTGGGACAGGAACATGAATTGCGAGAGAAACTTGAGAAGACTGAGAACCTGCGACCGGAAAGTAACTGCGTGAAAGAACGTGACTGGACAAGAACATGAGTAGCGCGATCAGACTAAGACGTGAGTAGCACACGGACCGAGGCTGCACGAAAACGCAACCTGCATAAGAAACGCCGGTCGCACGAGAACGTAAACCGATGAACAACGAGAGAAACCTGGGAAACGAGAGAAACATGAAACGTGAGTTGGCATAGAAACAAACAGTTGCATGAGAAACGTAAGTTGCATGAGAAACGTAAGTTGCATGAGAAACGTAAGTTTGTACGAAATATGTGAGCAGTGCAAGAAAACAGATGAGGAGACTTGCCACTGAACAAGCCAATTAAAAACGATCATCTCAATCTGTTTAACCCATAGACGTGATGGGAAACCCGCAGTGGAAGAACATGGACAACCCAGCTGTAAAAATTACCAGAGAACATAACAATACCCCTGGTACCTAACAAGTGTAAGGATGTGGGTGCAGAAATGACAAGACCAATCAGCGCCGGAATGTGAACCTAATGACCACCCCCCCTACCGTATGCAGTAAGCGAGCCCGAGCAACCTGCCACGCTAAGACAGGCAATTAAAAACGAACACTCAGGGCTAAGGTACCCACAGAACGTGGTGGGTAGTAGTAAAGGTGTAATGGTGAACGTGCATGTATGACGTATGGACTACAGGCGAGAAGATTGTGGGACGACAATCAATTAAAAACAAAAACCTCAGCCCGTATGGATCTGTAGACGTGACAGATCCTGGATGTAAGCACTAGCTAACGGAAATGCCGCAAACGAAAGGCAATGACATGAAAAGGCATATGACATGCACGAGAACACAACATGAGACATGCAAGAACGTAAGAAAACACGAGAAACGTAAGAAAACACGAGAAACGTAAGAAAACACGAGAAACATAAGAAAACGCAAGAAACATAAGAAAACGCAAGAAAACATGAGAAACATACAAAAACACGAGAAACGTGAGAAAACATGGAAACATGCGAAACGTAACAACCATGGAAAACATGAGAAATGTAAGAAAACCTGGGAAAACGTGAGAAACGCAAGAAACATGAAACGTCGGAAACATGAGAACCGTAACTTGCCTGAGAACCGTGAAATTGCATGAGAACCAGAAATTGCATGAGAACCAGAAATTGCATGAGAACCAGAAATTGCATGAGAACCAGAAATTGCATGAGAACCCTCAGCATGTGACTGAGTTCAGCTCAAACACCCAAAGTTTGACATGACCCCACATCTGCGATTGGTCCCCGACAAGATGCATTCTTCATGATAGGTCTACTTCAGCTCTTCCCATGGTCTAGCACCCAGCAATTCAAATGAGAAACGTAAAACGCATGAGAAACGTAAAAACGCATGAGAAACGTGACATCACCTGAGAAACGTGACATCACCTGAGAAACGTAACATCACCTGAGAAACGTAACATCACCTGAGAAACGTAACATCACCTGAGAAACGTAACATCACCTGGGAAACGTAACATCACCTGAGAAACGTAAATGACCCAACACTTACCTGAGAAATGTAAATCGCAAGAGAAACGTAAACCGCAAGAACACCAGTACATGACCAAACTTACCTGAGAAACATAAAAAACGCCTGGGCAACATAAAAAACGCATGGGCAACATAAAAAACGCATGGGCAACATGAAAACGCATGGGCAACATAAAAACGCATGGGCAACGTAACATCGCATGAGAAACGTAACATCGCATGAGAAACGTAACATAGCATGAGAAACGTAACATCGCATGAGAAACGTAACATCGCATGAGAAACGTAACATCGCATGAGAAACGTAACATAGCATGAGAAACGTAACATCGCATGAGAAAGGTAACATCGCATGAGAAACGTCACATCGCATGAGAAACGTCACATCGCATGAGAAACATAAATGCCAAACTTACCTGAGAAATGAACTACAACCACCAGGGGAACACCGGCGCGGGAGGGAGAGGCAGCTCCCTTGTGGAGCCAGCGCCGCCGTCAGGCGGCCATGCTCCCCCAAACCCCCCCCTCCCCCCGGAACCCAGGGAGAAGCGGGCGGGAGGGGGAAGCGTCTCCCCCGTGGAGACGGAAAAGCTGTTAGGCGGCCATGCTCCCCCAATCCCCCCTCCCCGGAACCCAGGGAGAAGCGGGCGGGAGGGAGAGGCAGCTTCCTCGTGGGGCCAGCGCAGCTGTCGGCGGCCATGCCCCCCCAATCCCCCCGGAACCCAGGGAGAAGCAGGCGGGAGGGGGAAGCGTCTCCCACGTGGAGACAGCAAAACTGACAGGCGGCCATGCTCCTCCCCCCCGAACCCAGGGAGACGCGGGCGGGAGGGAGAAGCGTCTCCTCCGTGGAGACAGAGGCGGCCGTTTGTCGGGAACAGAGGGGCCGACTGGCGGCCGCAAGCCCCCCCCCCTCCCCCGGCAAAACACCGGGAGAAGCGCCCCCCCTCGTGTGGCTAACCTGACCGGCCCCTGAATGGGGAGAATAGCGGCGGAATTGGCAACATAAAACGGGCGGGAGGTAGAATCGTCTCCCACGTGGAGCCAGCGGATCTGTCAGGCGGCCATGCTCACCCCCCCCCCCCCCCCGAACCTAGGGAGAAGCGGGCGGGAGGAGGAAGCGTCTCCCACGTGGACAGTGATAGTGGTCAGCAGTGAGCAGTACCGACAGTAATCACTGGTGGATGGTGACAGTGATCACAAATGAGCAATGCTGACAGTGATCAACAGAAGTGTCATGTAACAACAAGTGGGCCAGTAGTTGAGGGGCGGAGTTGAGCCTGAGTGACAGGGAGGCGGGTCTCGGAGGGCGGTCCTTTACACGACGCTAGCGTGCTATGGAGAAAGAGGGAGGAGGACGGACCCCCCCCCTTCCCCCCGGTGTGAGCACAGGTGAAAACTCCGGCAAATTGCTCCCCCGAAAGCCGAGTGGAGCAATGCAAAATGAGCAGGCGGCACCTGGAGAGTGGGCGGCCGGTCACCCCCCCCCCCCCCTCCCGGCGTGAGCATCGGGAGAAGCGGGTGGACGGCCCCCCCATGAAAGAGTACAAGGAGAGGGGAGCTGGCCCCCCCCATGAAAGAGTACAAGGAGAGGGGAGCTGGCGGGCGGGTGACCGAACACCCCCCTGCATGAGCACCGGGAGAAGCGGGGGGACGTACACTCAGCCCCCCCCCCGTACTGTCCAATAACCCAGAGGGGGTGATGGGAAGGTAGGAAGCCAGGCGGTCCGTCTCCCCCGTGGTCACTCAAGAAACAGCAGGGAGGCGGGACTGTGGCTCGGTCTTTTTCGTCGGCGCTTCGGTCTTTTTCTGCGGAGCTTTGGTCTTTTTCGGCGGCGCTCACGCAGTCTGTCTCGGCGGCTGGAAATTTAAACGTGGGCAAGGCTGCAAATGACGCTGGCAAGCTGCAAATGACACTGGGCAAGCTACAAATGACGCTGGCAAGCTGCAAATGACACTGGGCAAGCTACAAATTACACTGGGCAAGCTGCAAATGACACTGGGCAAGCTGCAAATGACGCTGGGCAAGGCTGCAAATGACGCTGGGCAGGCTGCAAATGACGCTGGGCAAGCTGCAAATGATGCTGGGCAAGCTGCAAATGACGCTTAAATGTAATTTTTTTTCCCTAAACTTCCCTCCTAAACTTGGGGTGCGTGTTATACGCCGATGCGTGTTATATGCCGATAAATACGGTATATACATACTAGATTGCCTGCACTGTATATATAGTCTACACTGAATGCACTGTATATACACTGTTTTCCCGCGAACACCCCATATGTTCAGTTCGTTTGTGAGCAAGCGAACACCCGATGTTCGAGTCTAACTTACGTTCGATTTGAACATCGGGACCACCCCTAGTCTGCAACACACGCTGTCACCACAGACAGATGTATTCAGAGGATTTGTAATATACAGTAACACTCTTCAAGAGACAGAGATTAGTTTAGTTTGCATTAAAAGCCTTAAAGACAGTTTTTCAAAATAAGTTTTAATAATGAAAATGTCAGATGGGTGCAAATAAAATATTGCGCGTGTTACAAGCAATAAAGAGACAATAAAGAAATGGGAAATGAAAATGAAGGCCTCTTGAGCCCCTTACGGAAAGAGAGCCTTGACTGATGGGGGCATGGCCAGGTGCAGGACAAGGTGGCAGAGTGGTCACCAAGGATTGGTTGTTAGGGGGGATGGGCTGGGCCTGAGCTCGGTAAAAGTATTGCCCCGGGGAATTCTGGGTCTTTCAAGAAATGTGGTTGGAAGAGCTGTCCACCCTCCCGCCCCTTTTTTCTATGGTATGTAACAGCTTGCTGCCGTTTCTTGACCTTGCCAGCATAAAATGGCTGTAATGGGCTATGCCCTTGATGGAAATCGGAAGTAGCCGACCTGTCTAGCACTTATGGTAAGGACAGACCCCCATTTGGAATTGTGTGCTCACAGTACAACTGTGACTGGCACTGGTTGAAAAGTGTTCACATGTTATGTTTGGAGTTAATAAAGCTGTGGCCTTGCCCTTTCCAACTTAATGGTTTTAAGTGTGTTTATTTAATGGGGTAAGGGGGCAAGGGGGAAGATTTTTCTATACATCTATGTTACAGTTAATCGTACCTGGGCTCATTGCGCCTCAGCAGTCAAGAGTTGAAAAGGAAGAATACTTGTAGTGTCCTTGGTTTTAGAAGAGTTCAGTCGATAAGCAAGGTGTTGGTCCTCAAACTTGACAGATGTTCCTTGTTTGATGGTGCATGAAAACTGTGCAAAATGTGGATACATTCCACTTTTCTTCACATCAAGCTGGGTGTTGACAGAGACCATCTGAGCAATCATCCCATTTATGACCACGTCCCAGATACAGTTTTCGATAAGTATTCATATCTCTGAATATTTACAGTTTACAGCTTGCTAACCAGCAAATTATTGTCCAGCATGAAATTTGCTTTGAAATAACTATAAATATGGCAGGCTTCAGATGTCTACTTTACCTAGGAGGGATAAGGGATGTCACTGGTTCCCTATATGGTTAGACATAGGGGTGTCTGGACTTGAAACGTTACAAATTAACTGAAGAAAGTAAACATGTCCATAATCTGGCTGTCCTATTGTTATTTTAGAACATGCTGAAGTTTCAGAGTTATAGCTGCTAACCTGTCTGCACTTATGTGGATTGCCCATCCCAGCCAACTAATCTATTTGCGACCAGTATCTATTGGTTCTTTGTATTGCTCAAGCTTGCGAGAGGATGACAGTTTTATCAGGGTTTCTAAACTTAAAGTGTGGATTGGGTAATGGAAAGGTCTGTGTGTCTGATCAATGGATTGATAAGGTCTCGGCCTTAGGTAACAGTTTGTGTATTGTATAAAGTGAAGGAGGGGGGAAGAATCAGAACTGCTGTATCTCTGGTTTTAAAACAGAGAAGCTAATGACAAATACAATGTAATGGCTGAATGTGAACAAAATGGCTGCTACATAGTCAGCTATTTGTAAACCCTGCACACTTGACCATTACACCATTCTCTTCTCAGTGTCCCTTCTATAGCTCCGCCCAGCCAGGTGGGTGGTTGTCCTATCTTTTACAGGCTTCAACATTACTCACATCAGTGGACTCTGTCCAGGCCTCCAAGGCCTTAAGCACCCCACTGAAGCACCTGCAGAAGAAGGTCAGGGGAATTTAGCCCTGCAAAGTGCCCTTTAGATCAGTTCTACAGGAGACTACATCTTGACAGCTCCCATGCTCCATCTACCCTGAGCTCCACCCCCCATTGCCACTTACTTGGGCACTAACTCCACCCATTACAGGGGGAGGGAACTAATGGGAACAGAGACATCTAGTGACAGGCAAGTTAACAACACCTGCCAACATAGGGAAAGCGATCACCGGTGAATCACGTCACATATTGTGAATAGGCTGGATGGTGTCATGACTACTAAGACAAGTTTACTT
>JAQSEC010002197.1:0-11799 GCA_028564925.1 Lithobates sylvaticus
TTGTCAGTAGGGCAGTGGACGGTGTCAGTATGTTTCATTTTTATTATTTATTAAAAAGAAGATACCTTTTTAGGGGTCTACACAGGGGGAATCGGCACGACACTGGGTGATTAGGGTGTGCCCAGGCACACCTGGCACACCCTGTGTGCGCGGTAATGTCATAGGTGTGCATAGCCCATTGTATTTGGATGTGCACCCCAAAGCTCTAACACACATCCGTGTATGTGTGTTTATATAATATATATATACACACACACACACACACACACACACACACACATACACACATACATACCATATACACATACATATATACACACACACACACACATACATATATATATATATATACATTTATATACACATATATATATATACATATATATACATACCATATATATATATATATATATATATATACACACCACACCACACACACATATATATACATATATATATACACACATATATATAACACACACACACACACACACAGACATATATATAGACACACACACACACACACACATACAGACACCTGCCTTTACACGCACATGAACTTTAATGGCATTCCAGTCTTAGTCTGTAGGGTTCAATATTGAGTTGGCCCACCCTTTGCAGCTATAACAGCTTCAACTCTTCTGGGAAGGCCGTCCACAAGGTTTAGGAGTGTGTCTATGAGAATGGTTCTCAACTCCTGTCCTCCAGGACCCACTAACAGGCCAGGTTTGTAAGATAACTGAAATTCATCAGGGGAAGATACGCCACACCCTGAGTATCGACACGCGTAGGGGAGGGGCCAGGACGGAGCGAGAGACAGTACACCTGCCTGGAGGAGATACAAACCATACCTATACTGTTTACAGTATTTTATTGAGCCCTATGAAGTACGGTGCACTGACGCACCTTATACATGTGAGTACCACGGCGGGGGAATGTTTTTTAACTTTTTTTGTAAAACGGTATTGCCCTTTTAGTCTTTTTCATTTTTCATGCGCCTCTGAGATCATTGCATTGAGGATACTACTGATCCAGTGAAACAGCTGAGAACCCTATAGTGGTTCATATGCGTGTTTTGACTCAGTGTAAAGGTGAGGTGATTACCATAAGGGGTTCCCGGATTTCACCTATACATGATTCAGAGCCACGGTTGGATGTAACAAGCATGTCAATAGTATGATCACCGGAGATTTATTTATTTATTTATTTTTATTTATTACAGGATTCATATAGCGCCAACAGTTTACGCAGCTCTTTACAATATACAAAGGGAGACAATACAGTTATAATACAATAAAATACAAGAGGATTAAGGGGGCCCTGCTCAGAAGAGCTTACAATCTAATAGGGTGGGGGAGGTGATACAAAAGGTTGCAACTGTGGGGAATGAGCTGATGGAAGTGGTAAAAGATTAGTTGGAGACATGATAGGCTTCCCTGAAGAGATGAGTTTTCAGGGATCGCTTGAAGGTAGCTAGAGTAGGGGATAGCCGGACAGGTTGAGTCAGCGAGTTCCAGAGGATGTGAGAGGCTCTGGAGAAATCCTGGAGACGAGCATGGGAGGAGGAAACAAGAGAGCTTGACAGGAGGAGATCTTGAGAAGAGCGGAGAGGACGGTTTGGGATATGTTTGGAGACAAGATTGGTGATGTGGCTCGGGGCAGAGTTGTGGATTGCTTTGTAAGTTGTGGTTAGTATTTTGAATTTAATTTGCTGGGTGATTGGGAGCCAGTGTAGGGATTGGAGGAGAGGGTTGGCAGACACTGAACGGTTGGTAAGGTGGATAAGTCTGGCAGCAGCATTCATGATAGACTGAAGAGGGGAGGAGCCTATGGAGAGGCCGGCCAATGAGAAGGGAGTTGCAATAGTCAAGGCGAGAGATAACGAGGGAGTGAATGAGGAGATTGGTGGTGTCATTTGTTAAAAAGGGGCGAATTTTAGAGATGTTATGGAGGTGAAGTCTACAAACTTTAGACAGCGATTGGACTTGAGGCTGAAATGACAAGTCCGAGTCTAGGATTACACCGAGTACCCTGGCGGAGATCACGTCACCGGCATCTAGTCTCACATCAATCAACATTTTGTGTTTCTTATCACAGCCCAAGACAGGCTGCCACAAAGAACTGTTTTTTTTAATAATATAGAGACACTTGTGTGGTTTATGCACTTGATTTTTTTTATAAATCTTTTATACATGTTTGCTATCATATATGTATGCATTTAGCACTTTTTTCAACTATTATTATTATTATTACTTTTATTATTGATATTTTATTTTTTGGTGTGTCATTGTGCACGGCACCTTGTAACTCTAAAGGGTCCATATAACTTCCCAGAGTTTTTTGGGCACTTGTGCACTTTATATTTATTTGTGCGTTTTTAGTTGTGCGTTTTACAGATTTTGCACACATATTTTGCTTTTGCTATATTTTGCACTTGCACTTTACACCAGTTGTATGTTCACTATTTTATGTGGATCTATAACTATGGATTAAGATACAGATTATCTAGTGCATAGCCATTCCAGCGCAGCGTATATTTTAATTTTGTGTTTTAATGTGCACGAACGTATGAGACGTGTTTAACGTTTGCAGCTTGATAGTGGCAGGTTGGTAGGGGGTTCTTTAAGGCTCGCAGGATTTTGTTGTTTTGTTATTCCCATAGACACACTTCTAAACCTTGTGGACGGCCTTCCCAGAAGAGTTGAAGCTGTTATAGCTGCAAAGGGTGGGCCAACCCAATATTGAACCTTACGGACTAATGCTGGCCATACAGTAGTCGAAAAATCGGCCGAACCCAATTTCGAAAAACAAACGTTCGGCCGCGAGCACAAACGATGGTGCCATCATATAATGGCCGATAAATCGTTCAGTGAACATAAAAAAATAAAAATTATGTTCGTTTTTTTATATATACCTAGTGCAGACAGGTCGGACGGGAAACACATTAACCTTTCAATTTATCGTTCGTTCAGCAGAAAATTTCCAACCTTGTCCTTCGTTTTTTCGGGACAAAAACGTCCAAACGATTATCGATTTTGTGTCCATTAACTGGCCGAAAAATCGAACGAATGGTCTAATGAACGATTTTTTGGCCAATTTTTTTCGTATAGTGTATGACCAGCTTAAAGCGGTTCTGCACTCTGTAAAAAAAATTTTTTTTTTTAGGACGTAATATAAAGTATGCTTACCTTTATTAGGGGACTCACCTGTTCCATCTTCCATCTCGATCGCCGCCGGTTTTCGTCCGATGAAGTTCCTCGTCTTCTTCTTTAGTGCTGGGGGCCATCTTGCCTGTGGGCATGTGAAACACCCACAGGAACTTTAGATGGCCCAGCATGCACCGCCGTTACTCGCGCGTGCGCAGTAACGGCACATCTGCCGACATCTCACGAGATTTCGGCAGATGTGGCCGAAATCTCGCGAGATTTCGGAAGATGCCCGCACTGACTCCTGGGATCAATGACACCAGATCCCAGGAGACAGTGCGCCGTGACGACGATCGACGCAGAGACCCCGCCCGCCGCCGCAGAGAGAGAAGACCGGAAGTCTTCAATTACAAGGTAAAAAAAAAAAAAAAAAAAAAAAAAACATTTCATTTAGTACTCTTTGCCTGATTTGGAAGGCAAAGAGATTTACTAAATGAAATGGGTGCCGAACCGCTTTAAGACTGGGATGCTATTAAAGTTCATGTGCGTGTAAAGGCAGGCGTCCCAATACTTTATACTTTTTGGTGGTACCTTCAAAGTCCTACATTTCTTTAGTTAGGCTTTTTTCTGTTCAGTGTCAGATTGTCCCCCGCTCTATTACAGTCCCACTATAATGCCCCGTACACACGGTCGGAAATTCCGACCACAAAATCGGTCATATTTTTTCCGACAGATTTTGTCCGACACTGGTGTTGCATACACACGGTCGGACATAGTTGTCGGAAAATCCGATCATTCTGAACGTGGTGACGTTCGTTGCGTACGACGGAACTACGTAGAGGCTAGTAGTCAATAGCTTTGGTCTCGTAAATTGATCCGAGCATGCGTGGCACTTTGTCCGTTGAAATTCTCGCCACACGATCAGAAAAAGTCCGATAGGATTTTGTTGTCTGAAAATTTGAGATCCCGCTCTCAAATTTTTTCCGTCTGAATTTCTGACGGAAAAAGTCCGATAGAGCCCATACACGGTTGGATTTTCTGACGACATAATCCGATCGGACTTTTCCCGTCGGATTTTACGACCGTGTGTACGGGGCATAAGTCTCTGATCACTGCCGTTACTAATATAAATAAATTAAATAAAAAATGTATGTATATGTGTATGTATATGTGTGTGTGTGTGTGTGTGTGTGTGTGTGTGTGTGTGTGTATGTATGTGTGTATATATATATATATATATATATATATATATATATATATATATATATATATATATATATATATATATATATTATATAGTTTGTAGAACTATGATTAAAAACATAAGAACAGCACATATCAGCCATTTGGCAAATTGCCACTACAGGCCGGTGCCGAAAGTCAAGTTCAGTAGAACGAACGACTTCGGTACAAAATAGAAAAATAGAAAATAGAAAAAAATTATCAAATAAAAGTAGAACAAATTATAAACTAATAAAATAAAAAACAAAATAATCTGAATTAATTTACGGATCCTGTACAGGGCAAAAAGAGGCACTATGAACAAACAAGGAGTAGTTTAGTTTACACAAGTCAGTTTTTTAATAACATTCAAGAATTATAGAGATGTTCCAGCAGATTAGGAGGAGAACCAGTCTATTATTAAACGTGAGATGGAATGGTGGAGGGAAATTTTCCAACACAGTTGACATCTAGTACAATAAGCCTACAAAATAACACTAACTATTAGGCTTTATTAAAGTGTTTATTAGGATTTTTAAAGTATATTTAACCAGTTCCCACCCAGGCCAACTCTGACAATTCTCTCCTACATGTTAAAATCTGTAATTTAATATATATATATATATTTTTTTTTTTTTATTTTATACACACATATATATATATATATATATTTTATTTTTTTTTTTTTAATTTATATTATTACACATATATATATATATATATATATATATATATATATATATATATATAAAAAATATTATATCATTTTATTTATTTTTAGCAGAGACCCTAAAGAATAAAAAGATGGCCGTTGCAATTTGTTACGTCACGCGGTATTTGTGCAGCAATTTTTTAAATGTTATTTTTTTGGGGGGAAAAAAATATACTTAAATGAATTTGAATGCACAAAAACACAATATATAGCAAAATTTTTTGGTAAAGTATAAAAGATGATGTTACGCCGAGTAAATAGATACCTAACATGTCGAGCTTTAAAATTGCACACGCTCGTGGAATGGTAACCAAACTATGGTACTTAAAAATCTCGATAGCCGACACTTTAAACATTTTTACAGGTTACCAGTCTTCAGCCAGCTCTGTGGTAACCCGCAGCCGCATCCAATATCGGGATCTCACGGGAGAGCCCCGGAGGGGTGACGTTCCCTTCTACTGCCTGTAAAAGCAATCCAGCAGCTAATTAGCCGCTAGGATGGCTTAAGGGAATCACCGGCTGAAATTTCTGGTGATATTTAGAGGGGATTTTCCTTCACTTTGAAAAGATTTGAAAAGAAGTCCCGATTGCCCCACTCTGGAGAAACCCTGTGGCCATGCAAGTAAAAGCAGCCTCAGCCTAGCTATGTCCTATCCACACACACCACCGATGCGTTTCGCCCCGTCCCCAGGGCTTGGTTATGGAGGTATACCCATAGGATAACCAGGACTTTTGACTGCCTATGCAGTGGGACTGCATTCAAAAAGGCATCCAACTACATCTGGTGTGAATGGGCCCCAAAGCTGACCTCTGGGATAACAAAGTATTTTAGACCCACAGAGGGCCAATGATGACATAATTTCCATATTTTTCCTGAAAAAATATAAAGGCCATAAATTAGCCTCTAGGGTGAGTTCTCCATGATTTAGTGACTGTATTTCTTCCAGGTTTGGATAACTGCTGCTCTCTCTCTCCTTGTGCAGGGTGATTGGTCTTGTCTCCACCCCCTCCTGTCATTTTTTGCAAGCAGTCTGTAGTGGGTGGAGCCTCCTGGCCCCTCCCACAGCTCTGCTCTCTCTCTTTGTGCAGGGTGACCAGTCTTGTCTCTGCCTCTCCTGTAGTTTTTCATAGTAGGTGGAGCCTGAAGGGCCCCTCCCACAGCTCCGCTCTCTTTCCTTGTGCAGGGTGACTGGTCTTGTCTCCGCCTCCTCCTGCAGTTTTCTGTAGTGGGTGGAGCCTGCTGGGCCCCTCATACAGCTCTGCTCTCTCTCTCTTTCATTGTGCAGGGTGACTGGTCTTGTCTCCGCCCCCTCCTGCAGTTTTCCGTATTGGTTGGAGCTTGCTGTGCATAGGCTATGTACAGCACAGTGATGATGTCACGGTACTTGAGTATCTGAGGTTGCAAAGGTGTTTTGTGCACATAAGTAGATGTAAAGCCTTTGTGGATATTAGGGAATAGATTTAAATGAACGTTTTTATGCCCGGAGTTCAGCTAAAAATGGCACATAATGTACATCCAATTAATTATTTTATGACCTTGGCCTTTTCTAAGGACTTTTCCATATAGATTCCTGAATTTATTCATCAATTAGTAGAGTTTTGTTGGTTATAGCTCACTTTCTCAGAATTTCTGGTCCTTTTAGTTGATGTTTATGTGAACTGTGATTTTTGTATGCATTTTGAATCGCCAGCGAAGGATGAGCCGTGGAATGTGCTAAGCCTGCAAGGTCACGTTCCTGCATGCTGAGCCACAAAAAGGGGTTAAGCAGTAAAGGGCAACAATATCGAAGGTGGCATCAGATGTACCTTTCTATGTTATGAGAATGCATGCTAAGTAATATGTCCTCTATAACCTCTTACAAATATCCCAGTACTCCCCTTGACAATGGCTTCAACTGCTGTCATCTCTAGAAGGATGGTGCCATCTTTGTTTAGGCATCATTCTACAACTAAGATTATGGCTTAGAGGTGACATAAAAGTAAACAGTGGTGCGCAATACATTAAATGTCCATGAATAAAATAGAAAATGACCTGAAATAGTGTAGGTGGAAAGGTAAACACTCAATGTAGGTTGATAGGTCTGATTAATTCAGTGATCCCTCCACCACATGTATAGATGGCCTCTCACCTCCAGCATTCGACCTGAAACAGGTCACCAAGCAATGAAGACCCACAGATCCGCGTTATAAACAGCATCCAGATCCAACTCGGTCAGAAGTAAGGTAACATATGTAAAGATAGAAGACATATAAAATATAAAGAATCACACTTACAAATCTCGCACTCAGATCCAAGTACCGGCATACAAGTGAAAAATCCATTTGTCTAACCAATGTGACACCTGATCCCCGTACGCGTTACGTCCGTAGGCGGGACTTCTTCTTACGTCCTTACGTCCGCATGTGCAGTTGTTGGCTGTGTACAGCGGCCACTGAGGTGGTTTCATTGGCTTGGGAAATGGCAGTGGGCAGGCTTTGGAGATGATGTCAGGGGAAGTCAGGCCCCAGTAAACGAATGCAGCTAAATCAGAGAGGGGCACGGTACTGTCGAGTCTTCTTGGGGTTAGCAAGGGCCTTTGTAGGGCAAGCTTTGGGCTTATGCTCTCCATCACCCAATTAATTGTAAATCTGAATTTAACTCATACCAGCATTTGACCTGTGGTCCCCTGTGGCTTAATAGTTTCCTTTTTTTTCTTTTCAATCTAGCCCTTTTCTTCCCAATGCTACTCCTTAATAGGGATGAGCTTTGATTCAGTCTGAACATGGAAGAAAGCTGTCAGTGCCGGGCCAATCAGCAGCAGGTGGGGGTATTCCCTGCTTGTACAAAAAATGGGTGGGAATGCTCATGACATCACCGACCTAACAAAGCCACATGGCTACGTTGGGTCAATGACCTAATATGGTCATGGTCATTTTTGGTCAATGACTTTATACGACCACATGGCCATGTTGGGTAATTGACCTAATATGGCCACATGGCTATTTTGGGTCAGTGATTTCATGGGCATGCCTACTTCTTTGCAAGGATTTGGTCTGAACCCAGAAGGAGGCTGTTAGTGCTGTGCCAATGAGCTACAGGAAGGGTATTCCTTGACCCACAGCTGCATGTGCACAAAGGCTTGGGGATGCTTGTGACATCAATGACCTCATATGGCCACATGGCCATGCTGAGAGTTAGTGATTTAATATGACCACATGGCTAAGTTAGGTCAATGACATTGACCAAATATGGCCACATGGCCCTGTTGGGTCAATGTCCTAATATGGCCAACATGGCCACATGGCCATGTTGGCCCAATGTCCTAACATGACCACATGGCCATGTTGGCCCAATGTCCTAACATGACCACATGGCCATGTTGGCCCAATGTCCTAACATGACCACATGGCCATGTTGGTTCAATATCCTAATATGGCCACATGGCCATGTTGGCCCAATGTCCTAACATGACCACATGGCCATGTTGGCTCAATGACATTGTTCTAATATGGCCACATGGCCATCTTGGTCAATGACCTAATATGGCCACATGGCCATGTTGGGTCAATGATTTCACGGGGCATCCCCACCTCTTTGCAAGACTTATATTTATATTCCTCACTGGTCTACTCATGGTGGCCATTCACAGGTGAATCCACCTCTTTACTTGCCCCCTCTCAATTAATTGACAGGAAGATCCCACGTGCACACTTAGCGCTCAATATGTCATACTTTTTTTTTTTTTAAAGATACTTTCACCATGTCAGAGAGTGGTAGATAGTTGCCACATACTCAGGAGCCCTCAGGTACCTTTTTGTTTTCACTAGGTACCCTTCCTAACTAATAGTGGCTACGTCATAAACGGCGCCACGGATAAAAAAAAAAGGAAGAAGGAAATACCCCCTCTGTGGGATTTTAACGGCAACAACACCATTGATATATGCTAAAAGAAAGTTTATTGATGCATTTGAAATGGATCAATCATATATGTGATGATCAATAAAACCAAGACACAACAAAAACAAAAAGAACACCTGGCGAATTAATTGCAAGCATACAAAAATGTATTAGGATAGTGTTACACTCCAATGTCCAGAGAAAAAAATAATAATCTTCGGTATACAACACGTTTCACATTCAAGCCCTTCATCAGGGGTATTGGATAGGAGAATATATATTTGAATGTTTGTCAAAAGGTAAATAAGTGAATGGTGCAATGTTTGGTGAGCTATGCAAGCAGGAAACACAAGGATCACTGCAATAGATGGCGTCAATGGAGACCTCCCCCAAATGCCAAAAACAAAGTATCTCACGGAGGCCCCCCCACACAATAGTTGGTCACAAGTCAAGATGATATGCGGGATAAGCACAGGGACGTGTAGTAGGTATGAGGAGTATCATAATATGAGCCTTAGTGTGGCCCTTCTTGATCTTTTGAATACACGGTCAGCAGAAATAAGTGGCCTAAACCCTCTTCCTGTGGTCTCCCGTTGTGAATCTTGTCTGTCTGTTTATGACGTAGCCACTATTAGGAAGGGGACCTAATGAAAACAAAAAGGTACCTGAGGACCCCTGAGGTATATGATGCTGATATATCCCAGTACGTGTCATGCTCACCAAGGCAAGAAAGACAGAAGTGGGGGGGGAATAAACCATTGATATCCATTTAATAGGGAGCACTAGTAGAAATAGAGAATGTTAAAAAGAAGGTCAAGGTCCACCTTACATTTATAAGACATTTAAGGAAAAGGTCCCTTACGGCAAACAATTCTGTAGAAGGCTCTGATAAAAATAGGTGTGTGGAGCAAACAGGTGGTCCCTGCCAAGGTATCGGGTCCAGCGTGGAGAAGGTCACGTCTTGTTTGTGCCACCTCTGTCCGGATAGGGTGGGAGGGGGGAGTCACGGCAAAGTCATCAGGGTATATCGGAGGGAAGATCTGCGGGGATGGGAGAAGCTATTGCTTGTTCCTGGCACTGGTGGCGTGGATGAAAGATCTGTTGGCAGGGCAGACAAGAAGCTTGGTCAGGAGATGCTGCCATGGGGACAGCAGAAAAAAGAACAGGGAGGGGCGGGTTAGGTTGGGGGGGGGGGCAGCACAGCAATAGTGAATAGCTGAATAGAATAAACGTGGGGGGCGGAATGTGGTGGGGGGGTTGACATCGTGGCTCAGAATAACTAAATAGAACTGACTATAGTGGTGTGAAAAGACTGATAAGAGAGGAGTAGGAAGAATTGTGACAGAAGCTGGTGATGTGGAAAGAGGCAAAGAAAGGCCACGGGGGGCCCGTGACTGGCTGAATAAGAGAGGGGCAATAAAGGCTGCGAGGGGCCTCTTATAAGGAGGTTCATTTAATGTATATAACACATGCATGGAGGAACTGCAAGCCTTTAAGGAACAACGGCTGTGATATTCTTTCCTTCATGTAATTTTCAGCCTTAGGACACAGGCTATCCGGGCGCTGGTGGCATGGCAGGACCAACAAGAGTGCACTTACCTGCTTCTACGGCATAAAGTCTACTTGCGGGGAACAACCACATACAGATCATATATGTCTGTGAAGGTTCTTATTTGTCTAGGTAATGGTATTGATGGTAGTAGTAGGGTTGGATGGCTATCAGAGGACCCCTTATTTTGAAGGGGGCTTCCATGTGCCAATAGTTCCGCTGCTGCAGACAACCACAACCACCGGCCAGGGCTTTGGGGAAGAGGCCTTGTCTTCATCATCATCATCATGGGCACACAGTGGGCCTCCCTAGAAAAAGGTATCCTCCTCTTCTTGTGGCCTGGTGTGGTTCAGGAGGTGGGGTGCACACTTACTGCCCCTCATTCCTTTACCAGCCAGGCTGTATGCTTAGGTAAGGGTCTGGTATGGATTTTAAAGTCGGGGGGGGGGCACTTTTTTTTTTTTTTGCGTGGCGTATCCTTAAAATCTGTAGCCGCCCTGCTTTAGGGTAAGGGACTGGTATGAATTTTTAAGGGGGAACCCCTTGCATATTTTTTTTCTTTTTTACCATGGACCACCAATGACTGTGTGGCCGCCAGTGTCCCAGCAACCATTTATTATAATTGGTTGCTAGGATGCAGGCAGCTGGCCAATACAGCATCTTTGGTTGCTGGAGTGCAGATGGCACCGAGGGAAGCTGTCAGTTAGTGGTGGTAGTAATGCTGCAGCATTACTACCACCACTAACTGACAGCTTCCCTCGGTACCAGCCATAGGTACATGTGGGCAAACGGGCTAAATCTGTCCATTTAGTTTGCCATTTGGTTTGCCCGGTTCACAAATCGTGAACATGCAGAGTGCAGTGCAAACCCTTTATTGTCTATTACTCTATATCTGGGGTATACAAACTTTCTAAACAAAGTGCCAGTTTACTGTCCTTCAGACTTGAGGAGGGCCGGACTGTGGCCATTGGGGGTAGAAAAGATCCCGACGTCAGTGAGAATATACAAGGCCCCATCATTGGTTTCAGTGGGAGGAATAGTGCCCCAACTTTGGTGTCAGTGGGAGGAATAGTGCCCCAACTTTGGTATCAGTGGGAGGAATAGTGCCCCAACTTTGGTGTCATTGGGAGGAATTGTGCCCCATCTTTGGTGTCAATGGGAGGAATTGTGTTCCATCATTGGTGTCATTGGGCCCCATTATTGGTGTTATTGGGAGGAATTGTGCCCCATCATTGATGTCAGTGGGAGGAATTGCACTCCATCATTGGTGTCATGGGCCCCATTGTTGGTGTCA
>JAQSEC010000319.1:0-12051 GCA_028564925.1 Lithobates sylvaticus
TGTGTTGCTATGGGCATTTGTATAATGACTTTATTGCAATAATATAGAGTTTAGATGTAGTAACAGCATGTCCACAGAAGGCCTCTACCCCCTCCATTGATATGTAAATAAACCAGATAAGATGAGTTGGTGTTTGCAGGAAGCGGGTGGGAGGGGCATGGAGAGGGTTGGAAAGAGACATGTGTTTTGGGACAGAGGGACAGTTTTTTTTTGGAAGGACAAAGGGGAAGATGGCTTCCAAGGAGCTGGATAACGTTGGAGACGCTTTTGTGAGTTGGACTTTGAACAAGGAACTATGAAAGACATCTTAACCCCTAAGTTGAGTAATTGTTTAGTTTACCTAATGTGTACATATTATACATGCTTATATGTGAAGCTATAAGTCGTGTTGTATTGTATTGTTCATCCTACAGTTTGTATGTGCAGATTTTTCCTTGTTTAGTAAAGCATTAATACACTTCAGAAGTCTAGGCTTCCTTGGTTTTACCACAAGAACTTAATAGATAAACGCAAAGCATTACAATAAGGGCACTGACTTTTTTAAAGGTTTAATTCCACTTTAAAGGGAAGCTGCATCAATTGGAAAGCTATAATGAATTGGCAAAGGGGAAAGGGGACAAGTTAAATAAGAAAAGGGTCAAAAAAAGAAATAGAAGACACCTCATTTACTGTGTGTGCCTTTCACTCCAAAACAGAGCGTCTCATCATTTTTCACCTGGTGCATTGACTCCGGCACTTCAAGTCGTATGACCAATTATGAAAATTTCTTCACTCACCTTGATCAAAGCAAGACAGAAAGAATTACAACAGCTAATGGGCAGTATATGGTGTCAGAACGATTAGGGGGAAGGTCATCTAGACTGCCCTCTATCTCCACAGTCACCAGAAGGATACTCAAAGATGTACTGTATGTTCCTACTCTTGAAAGCAAACGTCTGTCAGTGGAGAAACTCACCAAGCAAAGAAATGTGGTCACATTCAGAGATATCAGCTGTATTTTCACATGAGAAAGTCAAATGTTAGCAACAAAGTGGTTAACACTGACTAAAAGAAAAGAAAAATTATCCTTACATTTCAATTGTCATCTTAGACAAAGGAATCCTGAAACTAGCTGAAGATCCGCATGCCACTGCCAGGGACATAATAGTTGACCCATGCAGTCAAACAAAGAAGAGTACCAGTTGCACAAAGGAAAAATACCTAGGAAACAGAGACAGAAGAGACCACCAACCTCTGGACTTGCTTCACTCATATCTCGATTATCCTATAAACAGTCAGGATCCAGGAAAAAAAAACATTTTCTGACATTCATTGAGAACTTCTGAAGGTATATTACTATGTCCTACCTGTCACACAAAAAAAATGAAGTTCATGATAACTTGAAGAATATCTGTCCCAAGTAAGCAACAAATTTGGTAAAATAATGTCACAGAGTATGCAAGTAGCAAAATACAAGGCATTCCGAGGAAGCATGGATTTATGTTCCAGACTACCGTACCATAAAGAACAAAATGAAATGCATTTTATGTGAAAGTGGCAGATGCACGCTTTTGATGTAAATATGCCAAAAACATACCAGGCAGATGGAATTATGACAGCTTCTTCCAGAACCATTTACCTTGGGGAAAAAAACCAGAGAAAACTCAATAGGAACTATGGAATAAAAAGAAGCATGCCTTAAAACACATCAAATCTTTGGAATCAAATCATTATTAAATATTCTTAAAGCAAAGTGTACAAAATGGAAACCTTGTGCTTAGGTAGGTATATATGTGAGCTACAGTGAGTCTCAAAAGGGTTACAGAGATCGGCATCCAGACTAGACACGAGTTTCGTTTCATTACGAATTGAAATGCCAACATTTTCGATGTTTGGAGATTCCAAATGTATATGAATTTCAGAAATCACAATAGCCATGAATTTCAATAAATTTAAATTAAATTATAACAAAAGAAATTATTAAAATTCGAAAATGAATTTAAAAATCTATTTGAATTCAAAATGGAAACATTTTGCAAAAAATACAGTAAGGTAAAAAAAATGAAATAGGATGATGATTCCTACTTAGGCTGCTTTAAAGAATAGAAACATTCAACAGTTCCCCCTGTTGGGGATGATACAAATCATCATTGTCTACTGTTCAAATTGTATTTCTTCAGTGACCTGACTACCTGACCAATGAGTGGGAAGCCACCCATTGGTCTGAGAGTTACTGGGCTGTTTGACTTTTTCTTTTTTCTTGTATGCACCCAGTTCCTTAATATGTTGGACCAAAGTGGGCTTTCCATAATGTTTTACACTCTTGTATTAATGTTGAAAAATTACCAATAAAAATGATTGAAAAGAATAGAAACAAATAAACAGAATAGAAAATAAAGAATAGAACAGAATAGAAAATAAAGGAATAGAATAGAAAATAGATTAGAACAGAATAGAATACAAAATAAAGTAATAAAATAGGAGAGAATAAAGGACGATAATAGAACAGAAAAATAAAAGGATATAACTGAGTGCAATATAAAATAATAGAAAACAATAGAAAAAATACAAAAGAGTAGAATAAAATAGAACGGATATAGCTGTCTTCCGAAATTAAATTTCGGAAGACAGCTATATTTGTTCTGTACTATTCCATTTTTTTCTATTCTATTGTCTATTCTATTCTTTTCTAGTTTATTCTATTCTTTTATTTTCTATTCTAGTATATTCTATTTTATTCTATTAACCAGTTCCCGACCGGCTCACGCAGATATACTGTATATACGGCTTTGCCCAGGAGAGCCACCAGAGGGCGCACGCCGCCAGAGGATGCACAGCGGGGGACCCGATGTGCATGGTACGAGAGCCAGCACTGGGATTTGTGTGTAAACACACAAATCCCTGTGCTGTCAGAGGAGAGAAGACAGATCGTATGTTCCTACAAAGTAGGGACAGCGATCTGTCATCTCTTCTAGTTAGTCCCATCCCCACACAGTTAGAACTGCACATGGAGCCGAACACCCCCGGGTTCGGTTCGCACCAGAACCTTCGAACGGACCGAAAGTTCGCGCGAATTTTCGAACCCTATACGTTATAATGGACGCGAACGTTCGAAATCAAAAGTGCTAATTACAACGGCCAATATGCATGTTAATGTCATAAAACAGGTTTGGGGACCCGGGTCCTGCCCCAGGGGACATATATCAATGCAAAAAGAACTTTTAAAAACTAACGTTTTTTCGGGAGCAGTCATTTTAATGATGCATAAAGTGAAAAAAAAAAGTGAAATTTTCCTTTAAATATGGTACCTGGGGGGTGTCTAAAGTATGCCTGTGAAGTGGCATGTGTTTCCCGTGTTTAGAACTGTCCTTGCACAAAATGACATTTGTAAAGGAAAAAAAGAAGCCATTTAAAACCACTTGCGGCTTTAGGTTTGTTCTTAAGTAGAATCTGAACAGGTACATTATGAAGTGTAGCTCCATCCCAAAAAAATCTATTTTTAAGCTTTTTGGAGAACATAGGGAGGGGTTATCACCCCTGTAACATTTGCTGTCTTTGCACATCTGTTCAGAACATGTCACCTCACTTTCCGTCCCAATGACAAATGTTTTTGGAAAAAGTGGGGTTTTAATTGAAACAAGGATTGGTGATAAAGTATCAGTAGAGAGGAGATACCTTTTTCCCAAATTAAATCTAACAGGATAGAATTTCCCTTCCTAGGGGTAGATTTCCTCTCACTTCCTGTTTTCTCTTTCCATTTGCAAGTAGGAGTCGTTTGTAAGTTGGATGTTTGAAAGTAGGGGCCTGGCGTATATACTCTGCAGAAATTTGCCCTATTAGATGTTGGTGTAGCCACAAGACTGGTGGGCACAGGAATGGGCCCTGCTGTGAGTTAATAGATCAAGATTTGTAATTGCATGCACCTGTTGAACAGGGCAAAAAAATTGGGCCTTTGGCGGTGGTGGTGGACGGTGTTGCCACAAGACTGTAAGCTCTCACAGTTACTCTTGGTGGGCGCAGGAATGGGCCCTGCTGTGAGTTATTAGATCAAGATTTGTAATTGCAAGCACCTGATGAACAGGGCAGAAAAATTGGGCCTTTGGCGGTGGTGGTGGACGGTGTTGCCACAAGACTGTAATGGGCCCTCATAGTTACTCTTGGTGGGCGCAGGAATGGGCCCTGCTGTGAGTTATTAGATCAAGATTTGTAATTGCAAGCACCTGATGAACAGGGCAGAAAAATTGGGCCTTTGGCGGTGGTGGTGGACGGTGTTGCCACAAGACTGTAGGCCCTCATAGTTACTCTTGGTGGGCGCAGGAATGGGCCCTGCTGTGTTATTAGATCAAGATTTGTAATTGCAAGCCCTGTTGAACAGGGCTGAAAAATTGTGAACTGGTTACTGATCAAGATTGTGTATTTTTTTTTTAAAAAAACCCGCCCCTGTTAAACAGGGCCTTAGGCACTGGTGCTGGTGCTGATACTGTATTAGCACAAATGTTGCGAAGCATTTTTTTTAAAAATTGTAATTACCCGCCCCTGTTAAACAGGGGCTGAAAAATTGTGCCTTAGGCACTGGTGCTGGTGCCACAACACTGCAACCCCTCACAGATACTGTACTTGGAGCACAGCAGTCACCCGTGTTGCGAAGCATTTTTTTTTTAAAAATTTGTAAGTACCCGCCCCTGTTAAACAGGGGCTGAAAAATTGTGCCTTAGGCACTGGTGCTGGTGCCACAACACTGCAACCCCTCACAGATACTGTACTTGGAGCACAGCAGTCACACGTGTTGCGAAGCATTTTTTTTTTAAAAAATTGTAAGTACACGCCCCTGTTAAACAGGGGCTGAAAAATTGTGCCTTAGGCACTGGTGCTGGTGCCACAACACTGCAACCGCCCCTCACAGATACTGTACTTGGAGCACAGCAGTCACACGTGTTGCGAAGCATTTTTTTAAAAAATTGTAAGTACACGCCCCTGTTAAACAGGGGCTGAAAAATTGTGCCTTAGGCACTGGTGCTGGTGCCACAACACTGCAACCCCTCACAGATACTGTACTTGGAGCACAGCAGTCACACGTGTTGCGAAGCATTTTTTTAAAAAAATTGTAAGTACACGCCCCTGTTAAACAGGGGCTGAAAAATTGTGCCTTAGGCACTGGTGCTGGTGCCACAACACTGCAACCCCTCACAGATACTGTACTTGGAGCACAGCAGTCACACGTGTTGCGAAGCATTTTTTTTAAAAAATTGTAAGTACTCGCCCCTGTTAAACAGGGGCTGAAAAATTGTGCCTTAGGCACTGGTGTGGTGGCATGGATCATTGAGGAGGAGGAAGAGGATAGTCTGTGAACATAAGAGGACAGTCACTCAGCATCAGCATAGGCAGTCTTGAAGGGATGTGACATTAAAAATTATTCGGTTATATCCGCCTCAGGTGCCTGGTAGCTGGTGGTGATCCAAGACTGATTCATTTTGATGAAGGTCAGTCGATCAACCGAGGCGGTGGACAGGCGCACCCTATGATCAGTGACAAATCCTCCAGCAGCACTGAATGTGCGTTCGGAAAGAACGCTGGAGGCAGGACAGGCCAGTAGCTCAATTGCATACTGTGCAAGCTCTGGCCAGTGATCCATCCTCAGGACCCAGTAAGCCAGAGGATTTTCGGTGGGAAAGGTGTCCAAGTCTGACCTTGCCCCAAGGTATTCCTGCACCCTGTATATCAGACGCTGGCGATGGTTGCTGGAACCGATCATACCTTGGGGCTGCGGACTAAAAAATTGTCTGAACGCATCGGTCAGACGTCCACCTTCCCCACCGCTCCTTCTGCTACTGACCGAAGCCTCAGCAACTCGTCGCCCAGGACCAGGAGTTTGTAGCCTCCCAGTTTCTGGGAACGCGTTGCACAGACCTTTCTGCAAGGCCTCCCTGAGATGTCTCATCCTCTGCTCCCTCTGCGACGGCAAGATAAGGTCCGCAACCTTACCCTTGTACCGCGGATCAAGGAGAGTGGCCAGCCAGTAATGGTCCCTCTCCTTGATCCGAAGAACACGAGGATCCTTCCGCAGGCTTTGCAGGATCAGGGAGGCCATGCAGCGTAGGTTAGCTGAGGCATTCGGTCCGGAGTCTTCTGGGTCACTGAGGATGACATGATCGCCAGCCACCTCCTCCCAGCCACGTACAAGTCCACTGGTTTGTTGGGACTGTACATCATCCCTAAAAGACTGCTGCTGCTGATGCTGAGTGCCAGGCTCCACCTCCATGCTCACACAATCCTCCTCCTCCTCCTCCTCCTCCTCATCCTCTTCCTGTGTGATGGGTGGGACAGAAGCAACACTGTCCGGATAAAAGGGGGCCTTGAGAGGCAAGGAAGTCCTCCTCTTCCTGCCTCTGTTCTGCCTCAAGTGCCCTGTCCATTATCCCACGCAGCGTATGCTCCAACAGGTGGACAAGAGGGACAGTGTCACTGATGCATGCACTGTCACTGCTCACCATCCTCGTGGCCTCCTCAAATGGTGAGAGGACAGTGCATGCATCCCTGATCATGCTCCACTGACGTGGGGAAAAAAAACCAAGCTCCCCTGACCCTGTCCTGGTGCCGTAGTCGCAAAGGTACTCATTGATGGCCCTCTGCTGCGTGTGCAGTCGCTGCAGCATGGCCAACGTTGAGTTCCACCTGGTGGGCCTGTCACATATTAGGCGGTTCTTGGGCAGGTTCAGCTCCTTTTGCAGCTCAGTCAGCCGAGCACTGGCATTATAAGATCGGCGGAAATGCACACAGACTTTCCTGGCCTGCCTCAGGACATCCTGTAAGCCTGGGAACCTGCCCAAGAACCGCTGCACCACCAGGTTGAGGACGTGAGCCATGCAGGGCACATGGGTGAGCTGCCCCTGTCGCAGGGCGGAGAGGAGGTTGGTGCCATTGTCAGAAACGACCATTCCTGGCTTAAGCTGACGTGGCGTCAACCACCTCTCGGCCTGCCCCTGCAGAGCTGCCAGAACCTCTGGCCCAGTGTGGCTCCTGTCCCCCAAACACACCAGCGCAAGCACGGCATGGCATCTTTTTGCCTGCGTACTTGCGTAGCCCCTTGTACGCCTACGGTGCACCGCTGGTTCCAAGGACAGAGCACTGGAGGAAGAAGAAGAGGAGGGGGTGGAGGAGAGAGGTGTGTCACAACCAGTAGCAGTAGTAGCGTTTTGGAGGCGTGGTGGCGGAACAACCTCCAACACTACTGCACCTTGTCCTGCATCCCTCCCAGCTGCCAATAGAGTGACCCAATGGGCCGTGAAAGAAAGGTACCGTCCCTGTCCATGCCTGCTGGACCATGAGTCAGCGGTAATATGCACCTTACCGCTGACCGCCCTGTCCAGCGAGGCATGGACATTGCCCTCCACATGCCGGTAGAGAGACGGAATCGCCTTCCGTGAGAAAAAGTGGCGTTTGGGAACCTGCCACTGAGGAACCGCACATTGAACAAACTCACGGAAGGGGGCCGAGTCTACCAACTGAAAAGGCAGCAGTTGAAGTGATAGCAATTTAGCCAGGCTAGCATTCAACCGCTGGGCATGTGGATGGCTGGGAGTGTACTTCTTTCTACGGTCCAGCAGCTGGGGCAGGGAAATTTGCCTGCTGCAATCGGACGTCGGTGTACTGCAAGTACTTGGTTGTGACACACCTAATTCTACACCTTCAGTCCTCTCAGAGCAGCTTTCAGAGAGGACTGAAGGTGTAGTGGGGATGGAGATCCCAGCTGAGGAGGAGCAAGGAGAGGTCCGCTTAGTTCTTTGGTGTGGGTCTTTTATGTGTGCCTGCCAACGAGCTGCATGGCAGGTCGCCATATGTCTGGTCATGCTTGTGGTGCCCAAGCGGCTGATGTTTTGGCCACGCGAGATACGCTTGAGACAAATATTGCAAATAGCAGTGGTGCGATCTGCTGCAATCGTCTCAAAAAAGGCCCACACCAAAGAACTTTTCTGATAACGTGCAGAGGCAGCGCCCTGCACAGGCGGAGCTCTGCGGTGTTGTACAGTTGCTGTGCTGGCCTCTACCTGGCCTCCAGGGGGCATCCTGCCTCGTTGGACATGTGACGCCGCATCCTCCTCCTCCTCCTCCTCCTCCTCATCCTCTCTCTCCCTTCAGGCACCCACGTGGAGTCAGTGACCTCATCATCCCCTCCCTCTTCACCACTAGAGCAAACCTGGCAGTAAGCTGCAGCTGGTGGAACAGTACTGCCAGATTCCTCAAGCTGGGTATCATCATCCGAGCCTTCGAATCGTTGGGCATCCTCCTGGAGCATGTACCCAACACTGTGCTCAAAGAGTTCGGGGGACTCCTCAGGAGGACATGGTGGGGTCTAGGGAAGGGGTGGCTGATGATGCTCTGCCAGTACCCTGAGCCTGGGTGAGAGAGGATGAGGAGGATGAGGAGGGCTTGGTCATCCATTCTACCAAGCCTTCAGCATGATGCGGCTCCACATGTCCAGCTGCCGAAAACAAAGACGCGCGTGTCCCATGGCCACGTGCTGATGACGATGCACGACCACGTCCACGTCCACGGCCACGTCCACTAGAAACAGAGCCTGCCTGCCCTGTGTTCTTGGCTCTGCACGCTCTGCCTCCCCTTGGCGGTCTTCCAGCCATTGTAGTCGGTAGTCCTGTGGGTGCTGCTGAGAAAATATATAGGAGCTCTGTGTGATGCCACTAACACACTAGAAGTCCTATGGGTGCTTCTGCAAAGAAAATAGAGGAGCTCTGTGTGATGCCACTAACACACTAGAAGTCCTGTGGGTGCTGCTGAGAAGAAAAATATAGGAGCTCTGTGTGATGCCACTAACACACTAGAAGTCCTGTGGGTGCTTCTGCAAAGAAAATATAGGAGCTCTGTGTGATGCCACTAACACACTAGAAGTCCTGTGGGTGCTGCTGCAAAGAAAATATATAGGAGCTCTGTGTGATGCCACTAACACACTAGAAGTCCTGTGGGTGCTTCTGCAAAGAAAATAGAGGAGCTCTGTGTGATGCCACTAACACACTAGAAGTCCTGTGGGTGCTTCTGAAAGAAAATATAGGAGCTCTGTGTGATGCCACTAACACACTAGAAGTCCTATGGGTGCTTCTGCAAAGAAAATATAGAGGAGCTCTGTGTGATGCCACTAACACACTAGAAGTCCTATGGGTGCTTCTGCAAAAAAATAGAGGAGCTCTGTGTGATGCCACTAACACACTAGAAGTCCTGTGGGTGCTGCTTCTGCAAAGAAAATAGAGGAGCTCTGTGTGATGCCACTAACACACTAGAAGTCCTATGGGTGCTTCTGCAAAGAAAATAGAGGAGGAGCTCTGTGTGATGCCACTAACACACTAGAAGTCCTGTGGGTGCTTCTGAAAGAAAATAGAGGAGCTCTGGGTGCTTGATGCACTGATGCCACACACTAGAAGTCCTGTGGGTGCTTCTGCTAGAAGAAAATATAGGAGCTCTGTGTGATGCCACTAACACACTAGAAGTCCTGTGGGTGCTTCTGCAAAGAAAAATAGAGGAGCTCTGTGTGATGCCACTAACACACTAGAAGTCCTATGGGTGCTTCTGCAAAGAAAATAGAGGAGCTCTGTGTGATGCCACTAACACACTAGAAGTCCTGTGGGTGCTTCTGAGAAGAAAATATAGGAGCTCTGTGTGATGCCACTAACACACTAGAAGTCCTGTGGGTGCTTCTGCTGGAAAGAAAATATAGGAGCTCTGTGTGATGCCACTAACACACTAGAAGTCCTGTGGGTGCTTCTGCAAAGAAAATAGAGGAGCTCTGTGTGATGCCACTAACACACTAGAAGTCCTGTGGGTGCTTCTGCAAAGAAAATATAGGAGCTCTGTGTGATGCCACTAACACACTTCAAGTCCTATGGGTGCTTCTGGGAAAAAAATATAGGCTCTGTGTCTGTGTGATGCCACTAACACACTTCAAGTCCTATGGGTGCTTCTGGGAAGAAAATATAGGAGCTCTGTGTGATGGGACTAACACACTTCAAGTCCTATGGGTGCTTCTGGAAGAAAAATATAGCTCTGTGTGATGGGACTAACACACTTCAAGTCCTATAGGTGCTTCTGGGGAAAAAATATAGGATCTCTGTGTGATGGGACTAACACACTTCAAGTCCTATAGGTGCTTCTGGGAACAAAATATATAGGAGCTCTCTGTGTGATGGGACTAACACACTTCAAGTCCTATAGGTGCTTCTGGGAACAAAATATAGGATCTCTGTGTGATGGGACTAACACACTTCAAGTCCTATAGGTGCTTCTGGGAAGAAAATATAGCTCTGTGTGATGGGACTAACACACTTCAAGTCCTATAGGTGCTTCTGGGAACAAAATATAGGATCTCTGTGTGATGGGACTAACACACTTCAAGTCCTATAGGTGCTTCTGGGAAAAAAATATAGATCTCTGTGTGATGGGACTAACACACTTCAAGTCCTATAGGTGCTTCTGGGAACAAAATATAGATCTCTGTGTGATGGGACTAACACACTTCAAGTCCTATAGGTGCTTCTGGGAAGAAAATATAGGCTCTCTGTGTGATGGGACTAACACACTTCAAGTCCTATAGGTGCTTCTGGGAACAAAATATAGCTCTGTGTGTGATGGGACTAACACACTTCAAGTCCTATAGGTGCTTCTGGGAACAAAATATAGGATCTCTGTGTGTGTGATGGGACTAACACACTTCAAGTCCTATAGGTGCTTCTGGGAACAAAATATAGATCTCTGTGTGATGGGACTAACACACTTCAAGTCCTATAGGTGCTTCTGGGAACAAAATATAGATCTCTGTGTGATGGGACTAACACACTTCAAGTCCTATAGGTGCTTCTGGGAAAAAAATATATGCTCTCTGTGTGATGGGACTAACACACTTCAAGTCCTATAGGTGCTTCTGGGAAGAAAATATAGCTCTGTGTGATGGGACTAACACACTTCAAGTCCTATAGGTGCTTCTGGGAACAAAATATAGCTCTGAGTGATGGGACTAACACACTTCAAGTCCTATAGGTGCTTCTGGGAACAAAATATAGATCTGTGTGTGATGGGACTAACACACTTCAAGTCCTATAGGTGCTTCTGGGAACAAAATATAGCTCTCTGTGTGATGGGACTAACACACTTCAAGTCCTATAGGTGCTTCTGGGAACAAAATATAGCTCTCTGTGTGATGGGACTAACACACTTCAAGTCCTATAGGTGCTTCTGGGAAAAAAATATATGTCTCTGTGTGATGGGACTAACACACTTCAAGTCCTATAGGTGCTTCTGGGAACAAAATATAGGATCTCTGTGTGATGGGACTAACACACTTCAAGTCCTATAGGTGCTTCTGGGAACAAAATATAGATCTGTGTGTGATGGGACTAACACACTTCAAGTCCTATAGGTGCTTCTGGGAACAAAATATAGATCTCTGTGTGATGGGACTAACACACTTCAAGTCCTATAGGTGCTTCTGGGAAAAAATATAGCTCTGTGTGTGATGGGACTAACACACTTCAAGTCCTATAGGTGCTTCTGGGAACAAAATATATCTCTGTGTGATGGGACTAACACACTTCAAGTCCTATAGGTGCTTCTGGGAACAAAATATAGATCTGTGTGTGATGGGACTAACACACTTCAAGTCCTATAGGTGCTTCTGGGAACAAAATATAGCTCTCTGTGTGTGTGATGGGACTAACACACTTCAAGTCCTATAGGTGCTTCTGGGAACAAAATATATGGTCTGTGTGATGGGACTAACACACTTCAAGTCCTATAGGTGCTTCTGGGAACAAAATATAGGTCTGTGTGTGATGGGACTAACACACTTCAAGTCCTATAGGTGCTTCTGGGAACAAAATATATGAGCTCTGTGTGATGGGACTAACACACTTCAAGTCCTATAGGTGCTTCTGGGAAGAAAATATAGCTCTGTGTGATGGGACTAACACACTTCAAGTCATATAGGTGCTTCTGGGAACAAAATATATGAGCTCTGTGTGATGGGACTAACACACTTCAAGTCCTATAGGTGCTTCTGGGAACAAAATATAG
>JAQSEC010002706.1:0-12065 GCA_028564925.1 Lithobates sylvaticus
CTTTTCAGGGTCTCATACCTATACCTAGGTAGTATTTCATACCTCTTTATTAAATGAAGTGCTTAATTTATTTTTTTCATACAGTATAGTGCCTCATACCCTTCCATTTAATGCAATGCCCTATAACTCTACTACAGACAATGCCTCATATCCTTGTATTACAAGCAGTGCCTTATACTATTGTAGCGCCTAATGAGCAGACGCTATTATTTTTTCAAAGTTAAAGTTGCTGGAGGCCACAGTTGGGCTTTAGGCTAATTTCTCTAAATGACTGGTTTCTGTACCAGTCCAGCTGGGTTGCACTGGGTTCTCCTTGACCGCAGGTGTCGCTGTCACCACCGGCAAGAGTAGAGACGCAGTCTAGCTGGATGCATTGAATGCCATCTACTGCTCGGAACCAGCCCAGTGGGAGTGTTTTTCCTGCTGTACATTCTGGGAGATGGTATTTAAGGTACCCGACGCCAGGGGCGGTGTTTTTTTGTTTTGGTTTTCCATTGGGTCTCTCTTGACCCAGACCCCATGGCCCTCCTGGCCTGGGGCGCGGAATTATGCATCCTGTGTCTCGGGGCTGGCTGGCCCGAGGCAACGCAAATTTTGGAGCCTACTGATCCAGGGAAGGTCCATGCCGTCTCATCTGAAGGGAGAGGCCCAGAAACTGAAGGACCCAGGGGAGGACTCTTTCAGGAGAAGACCGCATGCAAGGCTGGTTTCTCTGAAGGAGCCTGGAGACTTAGTTGAAGGACGCAACCCGGATCATTATACCTACAGTACCGCCGGGTCGGCTGAAAGAGACTGGTATTGTATGGAAATATTCTTCAATCTCTCAGTGACGCTTAAGTTTAAATTCACACGTCTGTGGCAGAGACTGTGTCAAATACCCCACCGGCTGCTAGGTCCAGTGAGAGGGGCTTATCCGGTGGTGGCTGGATCTAGTGAGTGGAACTATTGTCTTCTTGATCTAAAAAGAGATCTTAAACCCGCAGTACCAGGTGCCTGAACTTATCCTTAACCCTCTGACCCTTTTTATTGAAAGACTTTGCTTTTATTTTGAATAAATAACCATTAAAAGGACTAAGTATTGGAAATTCACATTCTTTGGGTCACTTTCCACGGGATCCCCAAGACGGAGATGCAAGCAGGTGAGGTAACGTTAAGCCCAAATAAAACCAGCAGCTCCTTCGGGGGTTAGTGCTACACTATGTATTACATACAGTGCTTGTTGTTCCTGTATTACTTGCAGTACATCATGTCCCTATATTTAATGCAGAGTCTTATACCCTGTAATACATGCAGTGCCCTATACCCCTATATTACACACAGTGCCCTATACCCCTATATTACACACAGTGCCCTATACCCCTGTATTACATGCAGTGCTTCATTCCTCTCTTTTACATGCAATGCCACATACCCCTGTATTGCATGTAGTGCTTCATACCTCTGTATTATACACAGTACCTCATGCTTCTTTAACTGATTGGCCCCCACGCTATAGACAAAAAACAGCTACAGCGCAGTCTTAAATGCTGGGAGGGTGTACATGGACATCCTCCTGTTCCTGTGCTGCCCACACACCCCAGAGGAGGCACAGGCGGCGCCCTATGTGATCACAGAAAGGGCCAATCACAGCGGGTCCATTACCACATGATCAGCTGTCAGCCAATGACAGCTGATCACGGCAGTAAACAGAGGCCGGTTATTGGCTTTTCTTTTCCCTCACACTGTCAGCCTGAAGAAAAGCCGGTAACCTGTTTCTGTTAGAGGAACATCGGTCCCCTTAGTGTACACCAGTGCTGCTAATCAGTGCCCTGCAGTGCTGCTAATCAGTGCCCACCAGTGCAATCTAACAGTGCCCATCAGTGCAACCTATCAGTGCCCATCAGTGCTGCCAATTGGTGCCAACCTTTATATAGAGTGTAATTGGGATTTGGGAATAGTTTATGACATTTTGTATTTGTTCTGCATTTGGTCTATGTAAATTATATCTCCCACCAGGGTTTCTACATTTAGTTGTACTATTACCTTGGGGAAAAATTACCAGCAGAGCCCTCAGTACACACAATGTAGCTCCAGTGATCCTGCATACTCCTCCGCTCTACTTCAAAGTACCTTGCCGCCAACCACTGGGGTCCCGACTCACATCTCTGTTGCTCAGTTACTGCTCGGCTGAACTTCCTTCCATCAGATGGAAATTGCTAGGTAGGTCAAAAATATGTGGGAGAGGACCAGTCTGTGAGTTACTCCAGCCCTAATTACCCACTGAATGGTATATGGAACATAACACATCTGGTGCAAGGCACCAGTGCAGGACTAATTTGATAGCCTTCCCCTTATATGTGATACAAATTAAGCTTTCATGTGCTTGGATCCATTGAATTTTCCACACAGAGAGGGGAAGTTCCCACTTGAGTATCTCTTCCAATTTCATCACGTAGGGATGTTTGGTAAAATGATCCTTTTGTACTGCTCCTAGAATCTTGTATTTGTGAAATAGTAAAACAAACACTTTCATTTCAGTTTCCCTCAAGTGCATAAGAATTTAGATATGTTATCATTCTTGCAGGGGATCCCAGTAAACTGCAAGGGGGACTTCAGATGGTTCCCCATGCTAATTTTTAGCCAATGCTGCTTTGAAAAAGCTGTCTCACTATCCTATGCAGCAAGGCAGGTAGCATGAGAGCTGTCAGCATAGCTAGTACACTACTAGGAAATAGTGCAGTAGACAGACATTATCAAGGAATGGGAAAAGGGTGGAGGGGCAGCAGTGCAAGGAATTTACAATTAACATTAATGTTCCAGATAACTGCTATGTCCTAGGTAGCTCACCATTTTTTTCAGCCTCTGAGATCTTAAAGGCTAAGTTCACCTTTATTTACCTTGTTTTTTTTTCTAAATTTCAGCTTCCCTATATGTACCAATATAGCATTAATGTACTTCCGTTGCATAAATAAAATACTTCTAATAAATTAAAGTACTTCTGTTGCATTTATTCTACACACCCTTACCTCACTGTCCTCATGGCCGTTTTAAATAAAAAACTCCTCCATTACTTCTGCCTTACTTCCTGGGCAGACTTTAGGTCATGACACAGGAAGGAGTTGACCAGCTGAGCTCATTAGCACACACCCTGCATCATCTACCCTCTTACCTGTCACCCACTTCCAGGTGCAGTTTTTTTTAATGAAATGCAATCCATCAGTGATCACTATTCTCACTAAATGCACAGGCATCACTTTTTTCCTACCTTAACTTTTATCTAGCATAGATTGTTATTTGGCAGAGTGTGCTGAGTAATCTGATAACAGCCTATGTGGACAGAGTTGTAGTATTGAAAGCAGAAGTGTGTCCTGGGTTTTAGAACTACTATCAACTATGTAGTGCAAGGACCTGTCTGATTGGATACAGAGTGGTTAGATAGATAGGTATGTCCCCCTATTCCAAAGTTCTGGAAAATCTAAAGGAAATTGTACAGAGATTCCCTTATGCATTTTTCTTTTTTGTGTGTTTTGGAGCATTTTTACTGATCATGCATAGGGCAGCCCATCCACTTGGATGGGCTGCCCTATACGCTGCAACCGCCCCATAGAAGCTCCAGAACTCCATAGTGGAGCTTGGTGCATTTTGTACCATGATTTTGCAGCACATTTCTGAAATGCAAGACAAAGCGTGCATTTTCTGTGCAGTTTGCCATGCATTTGGAAACACACAGATATGAATGGAGCCTCATTGTTTTTGTGTAAACAAACCAATTTCACTTTTCAGGCCCAAATCACACCTAGCATAGTGGGAGCGCACGTTTTTTGGCTTGTTTTTCCCGCGACACACATAGGGCACATTGATTTCAATGGGCTGCGCTACATGTGGCTCATGGGACATTTTGGCCTGTTGTGGGTTGCGCATTTTTTACTCTGTGTTTTGCAGCGTTTGCCACTCATTTTTTCACCTGGCAAAATGTGCAAACAATTAATGGCACTGAACACGCAACTAGTTAATTTTAGGTGTATAAAGGTGACCATACACTATACAATCTGATTGTACAATCTTCTTTAGATTTAGCAAAACTATATAAGAGGAGGACACAGTATGCTAGTAAATACTGTCTTACTGTAGACGTGGGCTATCAGTCTTCTGCCCTATGAAAATATCTATCTCTCAGATATGTAATATGGGTACACTCATCCATGTGGACACAAATAACCACTGATTTTGCTATGGGTACGCTACTTTGATGATATTTTTATCCTTTGGCAGGGCCAAAGGGAGAGATTTGAGGAATTTGTAGCACGTCTAAATAACAATGATCTTGGTATGTTTTTCACCAGTGAAATTAACAATGATAGCATCAATTTCCTGGATCTTAAGATTGGGAGAGATGTTGATGGTACCATTAATACAACCATCTACCCGAAACCTACCTCCACCAATAAATTTCTACATTGGGAGAGTCAACACCCTACATGCCTTAAATAGACATGTGCACAACAAAAAAATTAGTTTATTTTCATTTCGTTTTTTTCGTTTCCGAAAAAAATTAGTTTTTTTTTGTTTTGTTTTTTTCGTTTCCGTTGATTTGTAACGATTCGTACATTCGTAAGTCGTCGTTGTTCGTATTCGTAATGATTCGTACATTCGTAAGTCGTCGTTGTTCGTATTCATAACGATTCGTACATTTGTAAGAGTTATTTTTCGTTGATTAGTTTTTTCGTTAGTTTCATTTTCGTTCATTCGTTTATTCGAAATTTGGACGCATTCGTAGTTATTCGTACATTCGTAACATTCATAACATTCGTAGTTTCGTAATCAGAGCATAATTCATAATTTTATGTAATGTGTATGCTATTATTACATTTTAATAATTTACGAATCGAAAAAAAAAAGTTACGAATCGAAAAAAAAAAGTTACGAATCGAAAAAAAAGTTACGAATGTACGAATTTTTTTGTTCAATCCATTCATTACAAATCGAAAAAAAAAAGTTACGAATCGAAAAAAAAAGTTACGAATCAAAAGAAAAAAGGTACGAATCGAAAAAAAAAGTTACGAATGTACAAATTTTTTTGTTCAATCCATTCGAAGCACGTTAAGCAGCACCATTGTAAGGGAGACGGAAAATTACCAATTCAACAAAAAAAAAAGTTACGAATGTACGAATTTTTTCGTTCATTTTCGTTGTTCCTTTTTTTGTTTTTCGGATTTTCGTTGTTTTGTTTTTCGGATTTCCGTTGCTTTTCGGGTTCGTTCGATTCGAACAATTCGTTAATCGGATTCGTATGATTCGAACGATTCGTTATTCGGATTCGTACGATTCGAACGATTCGTTCATTCGTACGAAAACGAACGAACGAAAAAAAACGAAGAAAAATGAAAAAAAACAAAACTAATTGCACATGTCTAGCCTTAAAAAGGGCATTCGCACTGGGCAATTTATGTGAGCTAAAAGTACTGCTCTACTGATGCAGCCTTTCAAAATGAACATTTTCAATTGGTTGAGAGGTTCAGTAGATGAGGTTATATTCTCAGTGACTTAAGAAAGTCTTGTGAAAAAATTAGCACTGTCCCAAGGGATAATTTACTTGGACAAAAACGGGCCAAGACTGATGATAATGTAGGTATTAGTATTATAGGGACATACTCAAATCAATCTGGTGAAATTTTTAATATCATTAAAATATATTGGGACATGCTACATAATGACAAAGATCTATCTAAAATTCTTTCGAAAAAAGACCCATGATCGCATACAGAATAGGTAGGAATCTTAGAGACAAGCGAGTGCATAGTGAACTGTCCAAAAAAAGGGTAATTCCCACATTGTTGCCAGATAAACCATTAGGTAGCCACAGATGTGGACATTGCTTGCTTGCCGCCTGCCCACCGTCAAATGATGGAGGAACGGTGCGGCTCTCGTTCTGGGTGGACATCATATGATGTCGCCCCAGAATGGCCACTTTCGCACACCCGCGGGGGCACGCAGAGCAGCGTTAGCGGGCACAACGTGTTTCTAGGAAATGTTGTGACCCCGATCACTGTAAAGAGATGTGACAATTTAACCATGTGATCGGCTGTGTCCAATCACAGCTGGTCACATGCAAATGCGGAAATGCCGTAATCAGCTCTCATCGCCTCACACTGACAGAGTGTGTAGCGAGGAGAGCTGATCAGCGGCATCTCCTTGCAGGGGACACCCAGATAGATAATCAGGGCACTGATCATCAGTGCCCTGATTACAGTAAAGCCCCCCAGTGCCACCAATCAGTGCCACCAATCAGTACCCATCAGTGACACCAACCAGTGCCCATCAGTGACACCAATCAGTGCCTATTAGTGATGCCAGTCAGTGCTGCCTTTCAGTGCCTGCCCATCAGTGCTGCCCATCAGTACCCATCATTGTCGCCTATCTGTGCGCATCAGTGCTGCCTATCCGTGCCACCTATCAGTGCCCATCAGTTCCACCTATCAGTGCCCATCAGTGCCGCTTATCAGTGCTCATCAGTGCCACCTATCAGTGCCCATCAGTGCGATATATTAGTGCCTCCTCATCAGTGCTCATAAGTGCCACCTGAGTGTGTAGCGAGGAGAGCTGATCAGCGGCATCTCCTTGCAGGGGACACCCAGATAGATAATCAGGGCACTGATCATCAGTGCCCTGATTACAGTAAAGCCCCCCAGTGCCACCAATCAGTGCCACCAATCAGTACCCATCAGTGACACCAACCAGTGCCCATCAGTGACACCAATCAGTGCCTATTAGTGATGCCAGTCAGTGCTGCCTTTCAGTGCCTGCCCATCAGTGCTGCCCATCAGTACCCATCATTGTCGCCTATCTGTGCGCATCAGTGCTGCCTATCCGTGCCACCTATCAGTGCCCATCAGTTCCACCTATCAGTGCCCATCAGTGCCGCTTATCAGTGCTCATCAGTGCCACCTATCAGTGCCCATCAGTGCGATATATTAGTGCCTCCTCATCAGTGCTCATAAGTGCCACCTGATGTGCCCATAAGTGTCACCTCATCAGTGCAGCCTATCAGTACCCATCAGTGCAGCCTCATCAGCGTACAACAGTGAAGGAGAAAAAGCACTTATTTACAAAATTTACTGACAGAAACTAAGAAAAACTTTTTTTTTTTCAAAATGTTTGGTCTTTTTTCTTTATTTTAGTAAAACATAAAAAAACAGCAGTGATTAAATACCACCAAAAGAAAACTCTATTTGTGTGAAGAAAATGATTAAAAATTAATTTGGGTACAGTGTTGTATGACCGTGCAATTTTCATTTGAAGTGCGACACTGCTGAAAGCTGAAAAATGGCCTGGCCAGGAAGGAGGGGGGTGCCCTGTGTTGAAGTGGCTAAAAAATCTGAGAACCCCAAAAAATTTAGAAATTATTAAAATACAATCATTCTTCAATTGTAGTACAGAGAGAATCATTTATGTTATGCGATGCCCATGCCCATTTTTGTATGTGGGAAAGACAATTTGTCAATTTAGACACAGAGTATTTAGAGCATGTAAATGACATTGCACAAAAAAGAGGTAGACCAATTGCTAGGCATGTCCATGAAAAACATGGTGCTAAATGTATTACAATTTTGGGCCATAGAACAATTTAAATTGGGTCCAAGGAAAGGTGACCCGGATAAACATCTATTGAAATTGGAAGCGAGATGGATTTTCAGTCTCAATTCTCGAGCTCCATCTGGCCTTAAGGAAGGTTTTACATTTCTACCCTTCGTTCCTGATTAAAAATCTTTGGATTAATTGTCTAATAGCCTTGTTTAATATTAATATTTGTATGGATCATATTGGTATTTAGGAAAGGAAAAGAATGTACATTTACTTCTGATCCCTTTTTGCTCAAAAGGAATTGTATATATGTATAAGACAATGATATATGGGATAGGAGCAATCAATAATAAGTGATTGCCTTGTAGTTCTGATTTTCATCCACAAGATGGTGATAGGATTCCCCTCAGCAATGAGCATGTGCAGCGGCCATTTTAGATGGTCATGTTATAACTAGAGGGACTACAAACAAAAGACACCATTTTCTTTTCACCATGTGACAGTCAGCTACTCTTGGTTGCTCATTTTTGTCACTTTCTTTGATTTTTTTAAACTCTGATGAAGCTCTATTTGAAGAGTGAAATATGTTAGGTTTGGGTGATTTGATTTTGGGAGCACCTTCTGACTTTATTTTCATTTAGGTTCACATGATTTCATTTTTGTCCTGACACATTCTTTTCCCCCCTTTTTCATTTTTGTGGGGTGAGATATGCCTTGTGTCAATGCACTCTTGATTAATAGAGAAGCTTTTTTGTGGCTATGGTGATACATGGGGCTCGTCCATCAGTGGGTAATTGTGTCCAGATGGATGAGTGTACTCATATTACATATCTAAGACATAGATATTTTCATAGGGCAGAATACTACAGTAAGACAGTATTTACTAGCATACTTTCTCTTTTTCTGTTCATCTCATTTTTATATGTGGCCAATAGATGGGAGGAGAGACAGATGTACCCCCATCTCTTTATACCAGTTGGTGTAAGTGAGTAGACCTTGAGTTTATATATCTTCTGAACAGCCTGGAGCCTTTATATTGAGTGTAAGAGGATATAATTCTCCATCAGCTCATCCCCCACCGTATTACCTTTTTGTTTCAACTTGACCCTCCCTTCTAGATTGTAAGCTCTAACGAGCAGGGCACTCTGATCCCTCCTGTATTGATTTGTATTGTACGTGTACTGTCTGCCCTCATGTTGTAAAGCGATGCGCAAACTGTTGGCGCTATATAAATCCTGTATAATAATAATAATAATAACCCTCATATTATCTGTATGTATACATCAAGAGAAGTTTCACCAATTAAACTTGTTAGATGTTAATATTACTACATAGAGATAGAATATTGGTTCATATATAGTGACATTGAAATCACCCTATAGGTATATCTGTTATGGTCATTTACATATCTTTTATGATTTACAATAAAGGTTAAGTTTTAGTTAAGTGGCCTTTTGGTGCATAGGGAAGCACATCCTTGTCTGGATCTAGTTTACTTCTTTTGCTGAAATAAAAAATATTTCCATTTATTCTACACACCCTTACCTCACTGTCCTCTTGGCTGTTTAAAAAGACTTCTCCATTACTTCTGCCTTACTTCCTGGACATGTGAAGTGAAAGAACCATGGACTTTTTAGGCACCAAAACCACCAAAAGTTTGTATAAAAATACACCATTTTTATTAGCTATATTAAAAAGCATGGAGCTGTAAAATTGGAAACAGGAAAAGTATGTCCTGGGTTCTGTAAAGCTCACCATACACTATACAATCAGATTGTACAATCTCCTTCAGATCTACCATCAACTAAGTAGTGCAAGGGCCTGCCTGATTGATACAGAGTGAATGGATATATGCAGTGTCCTCCTATTGTATAGTTTTGTTATCAATATCACAGGCTTTTGTATATCTGCAAAAGAAGTACATTAATAGTATATTGGTACACAGGGGAGCTGGAATTTTTAGGGGGGGGGGGGTGAACTTAGCCTTTAAGGTCTCGCTATAAAATTTAAACTCTCCAACCCCTTCCACCCACCGCCATAGTAAGTAGGGGCTGGAAGAATTGCTATGCAGTAGCAATAATAATAACCATCATCTTTTTTATATTATGATCTAATTGTTAGTACTCATATCATATGTTAGTATACACAATTAACCATTAGCTCGAATGCAATGTTCTTTAACTGGTTGCCACCCGGCTACAGTACATTTACCGTGGCAGGGGGGCACTGGCAGGCTGGATCAGGTGCAAGTACATCATCAAGTATAAATATTTATTAATAAATTAAAATAAAATATATTTCATAATTGATAAACCCCTGTATAAGGCCCCTGTCGCTATACAGGCGCTATACAGGCGCTATTTATCGCAACAGTCAGACTATTCTGGGCTGTCAGCCCTGCTCCTCCTCACTGCGCTCGTGTGTTTTCGGCTAGACTCGTAGCTCACACGGCGTCACTAGGCTCCTCCTCCCGACGTGTTGCGTCACAGGTCATGTGACTTTCTCAAGGATCCCTCTGACTGTTGCGATAGCATCCGCGCTTTAAACCCTGGGTACAAGTGAGTGCATAGAGGCTATAGAGATCCATCTGAGTGTTAATAGCGGTGCTGCGCAATGGTAGTTCTTTGTGTCACCTTTTATTTTTCATGTACAAAACCGGAGAATGATAGCAGCAAGAAAACCTGAAGAGTAGAACCAGCAACTGAAAAGTAAAAAGGGAAGTTCTGTGTTTTCTTATTCTTATATTATTTTAATTTATACCAATTCTCAATCATTTTAAGCTGGCTGTGGATATTTGATACTAATATTTACAAGGTCCCACTAGTTTGATATAACTTGTGGATTTTTCTGCCTATTTGCTAGTGGATTTCAGAGAAGGCAAACACCTGTTTAATTACTGCCGTTATTGGAATGTAATCTAACCAATTAACTAATTACCGATTGGCTGGTGTATGTGGCTTTACCAGCATCTGCCTGGCTTATTTAACAGCACCTATTGGTTATTTATTTATTTATTTATATTTGTATCTAGGGTACACACCCTAGGGCACACACTCGTTTTGGAGCATTATTTAGAAGTATTATATATTCATCATTTTCACTTTGACTACACCAACACGCATTTTATTTATTTATTTAATTTATCACTGGATTTGGCAACCAGCCACACTGTATTATAATGTAAGATCTATCACTATTTTAAGGTTGATCTGCGCACTATTTATACTTCTGTTGTATATTTTTTACATATCATTTTAAGTGTGGGAACACTATTAATGGTGCAGCACTTCATTTAGTTATCTTATTAATATTTATTGAGGTTTTAGGGTTTTTATATTTATCAGCACTATATATCAAGTATTTATTATACAGCAGTGATGGAAGCCCATCCCCTTCTACCAGACAGAGCAGTGCTGTGGACCAGGGGCTACATGTGTAACCAAAGCTGGCCGTTCATGGTTCAGTTTTTCTTTTTTTGTTTAGCTAGTGAACTGAACAGAAAAACCAACCGATCCCCCTATCCACACATTTGAGGTAAATCCTCCCAGCTGCACTATTGCATTCTGACAATAGGGAGACCCCCACTGTCATAATACGAAGATCAGCATTGCAGCCTATTGACTGCAGCACTAATTGAGTTGTGAGTTGCTTTTATCCAATGCAGCAGTTGAACAGAAGATGATCAGTAGATAAAAAAAAAAAAAAAAATATATATATATATATATATATATATATCTTTTGTAAGGTGGACAGAAAAAGAAAAGGTCTCAGCCACATGTCCTGTCCAGGCTGCTAAGCTCCAAGTCAGAAAGGACTATTATGCAAGTATTCCTATGTGCTAATAGTTTAAATGGAGCTGCTGAGTGTATATCTAAATTATTGTGACAGACAGAATATCTCAGTTCTGTCCTTATTATTTCACATGCACAGTGCCAAATAGATAGGTCTCTGAGAAAGAGGCAAGCCCTCGAAACCCGTTAGCCTATTAGATCAGCACTTTCTCCCGTCACATATTTGGATGCACTGGGCACTGGACGATGCTGTGTTGTGATAAACTATGATGCAACTGTCATTATGTGTGTAGAAATACTTACCGCTTTTTATTAATAAAGCTGAGTGTATATCTAAATCCATGTGACAGACAGAGTATCTCAGCCCTGTCCTCGTTATTATTTCACATGCACAGTGCCAAATAGATAGGTCCGTGCTACTGTATGTTTAATGGTCACCTTCTTGTAAATTGGTTGGTGAACCTGTTTATTGCAATATAGTTTATATGTAGCTCCTGTCATTCTAGATAACCATGTCCCTTCTGGTCTGGAATTATATAGCTAGTTTTATGGACCCTCCATTGGCTAGCCGTGAAGGACCGGGTTACATTTAAGACCCTCTGCCTCACTCACAAATGTACACAAGGAAAAGCCCCGCAATACCTCTGCAACAAAATTAAGCACTACACCCCAGGTCGCCCACTCCGGTCAACTAACCAGAACCTCCTCCACATC
>JAQSEC010003263.1:0-12073 GCA_028564925.1 Lithobates sylvaticus
CCACTTCTGAGTCCATTGACACAGACAGCAGGAATCGGCCCCACCCGACTCCCGTGTCACTGGATTTGATTGATAGCAGCGGGAGCCAATGGCTCCCGCTGCTATCAATCTGTCCAATGATGAGAGAGACAGTGCCTGAAGCCACTGGGCTTGTGCGCCATGCTGGATCGGATGGGGCTCAGGTAAGTAAAAAGGTGGGTCTGGGGAGAGCTACAGCAAAGAAGGTTTACACCTTAATGCATAGAATGCATTAAGGTGAAAAACCTTGAGACTTTACAATCCCTTTAGGTACTAAACACGTGCAATTTCTATTCGGTCCAAATGTAAATTCGGATCCATTTTTGGTTATTCAGAGATTCGGATGTATCGCTTTGTATTGTTTATTTGTTTTCTAACGAATTCCAATTTTTAGGATGATATAAATTCAGATCGGTTGAAAAATGATCGACTGATTTAAATTCTATGTGAAGAATAGCCTTTGGTTAACCACTTTCAGACCGGACCATTTTGCTGGCTTAAGACCAGAGCACTTTTTGCGATTCGGCACTGCGTCACTGCATCGCTTTAACTGACAATTGTGTGGTCGTGCGATGTGGCTCCCAAACAATTTTTACGTCCTTTTTTTCCCACAAATAGAGCTATTTTGGTGGTATTTGATCACCCATACGGTTTTTATTAAGGTTAAGGAGTGGCCTGGGATGCCGGCTGCCACGTCCTAAAAACAACCGATGACTCATCAGCTGTCAGCGGGCTTCCCCACTGACAGCTGAAATGTAAACAAAAAGGATGCTGGCAATAGAAAAGTTAAAAAAACAAAAAAAACAAAAAAAAACAGTGTGCCCCCCCCCCCCCCAATCCATGCCATGCCCTTATCCAAGCATGCAGCCCGGCATACTCAACATGGGTGGGTGCCGCTCCTCAACAACCAGCTATTTTTCACACAGAATTTGAATCGTTCGATCATTTTTTAACCAATACAAATAGTTCTGAAAATTTGGAATTTGTTAGAAAATTAATACATTACACTAAATTAAACTAAACTAAACAAATTCCTAAACAAATTATTGAAACAAAATGAGTAACATAACAAATCTATACGAAACAAAATGTTTCTATTCTGCACATGTTTATTAACCACTTGATGTCTGTGCTGTAGCCGAAAGTCAGCTACAGCACGGGATTGGTGGGAGGGCATACATGGATGGCCTCCCATGTTTGCATGCCCATGTGCCCACTGTGGGACTTGGCTGATCACAGATTTGAGTAAAGGGCTGATCCTGACCCTTTACCATGCTATCAGCTCATCACATTATGTAAAACATTCCCCCCCCCCCACCCTGACAGCGTGAGGAGAAAAAAAAATAAGCCAATTACCGGCTTGTGTAAACAGGACATCGGTCCCACACAGTGACAGCCACTTCTGCTAACCAGTGCCACCTACCAGTGCACATCAGTGCCTCATCAGTGGCACCCATTAGTGCTGCCCATCAGTGGCACTGTCAGGGCTGGGCTCAGCCCTTCCTCCTTTGAGCTGGCCGCTCTGTTGTCGGTTAGTTGCCAGCTTCTCTCCAAAATGACTCATCTGTTGATGATATCCTGCTTATCAGTCCTGCCTACTTAAGGTGTCCAGCCCAGAGGATCTCTGCCTTTACCTTAGTCAAAATCACAGAGACGCTCTCCTGCATTCCTATTAAAAGACTTGCTTGGCTGACATCCCTTCTGGCTCCAGATCCTGCTTGCGGTTTTACTACGCTCATCTCTTGCTCCCTGACGTCTGGCTTGTCTGACTATCTGTTCCAGTTTCTGAACGCTGGCTATGTTTTGACTCTGTTTGTTCTATTTCCTTTTATTATTAAACAAAGTGTGATTTAACTGTACTTCTGTCTCAGTCTGATTTCATAGTTTCTGACAGGCACCTATTAGCTCCCATCAGTGCCACCTATCAGTGCAGCCTCATCGGTGACTCCTGATTAGTACCCACCAGTGCTATAAGTGCCCATCAGTGCCACCTTATCAGTGGCCATCAGTGTAGCCTCATCAGCGCACATCAATGAAAAAGAACAAAAAATTCCTGTTTGCAAAATTTTATAACAATCTACAAAGGCGACTTTTTTTTCCCAAATTTTCTGTAATTTTTTGTTTGTTTAGCAAAAATAAAAAACCCAGTGGTGATTAAATACCACCAAAAGATAGCTCTATTTGTGTGAAAAAAAATGCAAAAAATTTGATATGGGTACAGTGTTGCATGGCCGTGCAATTGTCATTCAAAAAGCGACAGTGCTGAAAGCTAAAAATTTACCTGGGCAGGAAGGGGGTATAAGTGCCCAGTAAGCAAGGTTTTGATTTTTTTTTTTAAATCTCATCCCTTTTCTCTGTGTTGCAGGACTTCACTAGCCTTCCAGCTAAATGCCTTGGAAACAATGGGTACCCCATATCTCACCAGTAGACACTCCAGCCCAATGCAAGGGTGTCTTCTCATGAGATTTGGGATGCTCTATGTTGCCCAGATGATATCACATTGACAGTTCTGTCACCTTGGCACCTGCAGGCAGAAAAGGTGGTAGGGTACGTATATAATCAAACTTTTTTTTACATAAAGGTATATTTGAGTCATTCATTCATTCTGTTGTTACTCCTTCCTCCATTTAAAAGGAAGATATATGCTCACAAATGGAAAGCCTACACTATTTACATTTGTGATCAGTCATCACAGTGTTCACATGGTACAGAGCTGGTCAGATGGGTGGGTGCCGCTCCTCAACAACCAGCTATTTTTCACACAGAATTTGAATCGTTCGATCATTTTTTAACCAATACAAATAGTTCTGAAAATTTGGAATTTGTTAGAAAATTAATACATTACACTAAATTAAACTAAACTAAACAAATTCCTAAACAAATTATTGAAACAAAATTAGTAACATAACAAATCTATACGAAACAAAATGTTTCTATTCTGCACATGTTTATTAACCACTTGATGTCTGTGCTGTAGCCGAAAGTCAGCTACAGCACGGGATTGGTGGAAGGGCATACATGGATGGCCTCCCATGTTTGCATGCCCATGTGCCCACTGTGGGACTTGGCTGATCACAGATTTGAGTAAAGGGCTGATCCTGACCCTTTACCATGCTATCAGCTCATCACATTATGTAAAACATTCCCCCCCCCCACCCTGACAGCGTGAGGAGAAAAAAAAATAAGCCAATTACCGGCTTGTGTAAACAGGACATCGGTCCCACACAGTGACAGCCACTTCTGCTAACCAGTGCCACCTACCAGTGCACATCAGTGCCTCATCAGTGGCACCCATTAGTGCTGCCCATCTAAAAGGAAGATATATGCTCACAAATGGAAAGCCTACACTATTTACATTTGTGATCAGTCATCACAGTGTTCACATGGTACAGAGCTGGTCAGATTGGCCCTGTACACATTTTTTTATCTGGATTTTTTAAAGATAAGTACATTTTAAAAAAATACTTGAAAGCACTGGCATTCATTAAAAAATAGATACAAACAGCTGCAAAATAATGCATGAATCTGTACATTTTTCAGGCTTTTAAAGCGGTTCTGCACTCTGAAAAAAAAATTTTTTTTTTAAGATGTAATATAAAGTGTGCTTACCTTTATTAGGGGACTCACCTGTTCCATCTTCCATCTCGATCGCCGCCGGTTTTCGTCCGATGAAGTTCCTCGTCTTCTTCTTTAGTGCTGGGGGCCATCTTGCCTGTGGGCATGTGAAACACCCACAGGGACTTTAGATGGCCCAGCATGCACTGCCGTTACTCGCGCGTGCGCAGTAACGGCTCATCTGCCGAGATCTCACGAGATTTCGGCAGATGCGGCCGAAATCTCGGGAGATTTCGGAAGATGTGGCCGAAATCTCGCGAGATTTCGGAAGATGCCCGCACTGACTCCTGGGATCAATGACACCAGATCCCAGGAGACAGTGCGGCGTGACGACGATCGACGCAAGACCCCGCCCGCCGCCGCAGAGGGAGAAGACCGGAAGTCTTCAATTACAAGGTAAGTAAAAAAAAAAAAAAAAAAAAAAAAACATTTCATTTAGTACTCTTTGCCTGATTTGGAAGGCAAAGAGATTTACTAAATGAAATGAGTGCAGAACCGCTTTAACATTGATGTCTGCACATCTCTTAAAAAATGGTAAACCTGAATGCATATGGTAAAAAAAACAAAAAAAACACAAGACCTGTTCCCACTTCACACAGTCCCACCCATGGTGTTTTTTTGAAGCCTTTAAATACACAATAACTCACCTGAGTCCGCTGTAACTTCATTTCCCGTGGTGCCCCCTCTAATAGCTGGATCAGTCATTGAAAGGTCCTCGTTTTTTTTTCTACTGCTCAGCTGACCAATTTTCTATCCGGCCTTGTTGTAAATTCACACTGGAATGCTCAAGGACCATGTTTTGACCCTGGGAGAACATTTTTGGCAACACATGATGTAAACTTGCGGCAGTCAAGAAGCAGGTCCAGTCCCATATCACTAGAAAGAGGTGTGGGCGCTGCGGACTGGCCTCTCCACTCCACAAAGCAGAAGTAAGACCTGGGAACAAGTGTGTCATGTAACCCAAGTTTTAAATACATAATTAGAAATTTTAGGTATTTTTTTATAATACAAAATATAGATTATATTAGGTTGGCATGAGATGGGGAGTTTTTTGTTTTGTTTTTCATAGAGAAAAGCTTTAAAAAAAGTTATGTGATACTGTGTTTATATACTGGCTTTTTTCACAAAAATTTCTTCCACAATTTTGTTAAATTTTTTTATTAATTTAATTAAATTTTCTATGTATTCTAAAGAATAAAAAATGCTTCTTTTACTACATCTTCTACTTTGGCAGGTGTTGATTTTTGAAATTATTCTTTGCAGCTGAGTCAGCAGGGAAGGAGAATGAGAGCTGTGTCCTTAATCTTCTTTCTCTGTCTCAAAAGGTGAAACATTAGAGGTTTAGACCCCTGAAATCACACCAAAACTCCCCAAAGGGGCTTCTAAAATATTGTAAAAAATAATAAAAATAAATAAAATAAAAAAAAAATAAAAAGGAAAAATTTATAGAAACAACAAAAAATAAAAAAAACTGACACCAGTGGCTTAACTACTAGTGTCACAAAAGGTCACATTTGTGACTGGCCCTGGGGTTCCACCACCGTGGGGTGGCCCCAGCCGAGGTTCAGGGGCCCTTTATGTTTTTTTGCATTGGGGCTCTGAAGGTTCTAGTTACAACTCTGACAGCATGTTTGATACTCCAGTAACTGGAAAATATAAAATGTACTCTGAATATGTGAATAAGAGACAAAGAGAATGACTGAGAGGAGAGAAGAAAAAATGCTTCTTTTACTACATCTTCTACTTTGGCAGGAGTTGATTTAAAGAAAATCTGTGTAATTTGTGTAATCTTTTATTACATTAATACTCTCTGGTACAATGCACGACAAAGGTGTTTACGAATAATCAGTGATTTTCCTAAATGGCGCCCTCACCGCATTTAACCATTTCTCTACTCACAAAAAAAATCAAGTTATAAAAAAAGTCATACAGTTTGGTTGGACTGATAGCATTGATATACAAAACAAGATACACTGCAGTGGTGTCCCTAAGGGGGTGCGGGGGGTGTGAACTGCAGCCAGGTGACACCCACCAGAGGGATGACACTATCATGTAGGAAGTGATATCCGACACCCACATCCGTGACAGCACATCATCCGGCATCCACCCCGTATCATTTACAGGGCCCGGTTTGGGGTGCGCACCATGACTGTGCACTGCTGACCTGAAACTAGTCTGCCCAGCGCCTTGCAGGGCACTGTAGCAGGCTAGATAGGAGATAGCCCTATGAGGGGGGTGACACCATATTTTAACCACACAGGATGACACCAACCCTAGTGATGCCAATGAGACAATAGCACATTAAAAGGAAGTAGCCTAAATTTCCAAAAATAAAATCAGAACAGCACAAAAGAAAGATCCTGTGACAGGAAAAGTATGGAAGTAACAAAGTCAAAACAAGTTTCCATCAAAATATAAGTGTCAAGGTGAACCTTTTCAATCTTTCTATACTCATGAGACAATAGACTAAACAATGAAGGCACTTTGAAAAGAAAATCATCATCTTGTTCTCAGCTACACTTGTGCCCCGTACACACAATCAGATTTTCTGACGGGAAATGTTGGATGGGAGCTTGTTGGCGGAATATCCGACCGTGTGTATGCTCAATCATACATTTGTTGTCGGACTTTCCGCCAACAAATGTTGGCTAGCATGCTCTCAAATTTTCTGCCAACAAATGTCTGTTGTCGGACTTTCCGATCATGTGTACACAAGTCCGTCGGAAAAAAAGTACAAACACGCATGCTGGGAATCAAGGACAAGCCGGAAGTGTTCGGTCTTGTAAAACTAGCGTTCGTAATGGAGATATCACATCGGCTCGCCGTACGCCACTACGTTCGTAATTGTTGGCCAACATTTGTGTGACCGTGTGTATGCAATGCAAGTTGGATCCAACACCCTTCGAACAAAAATTCATGGTTTTGTTGTCGGAAAGTCCGATCGTGTGTACGGGGCATAAGTGTTTAAAGAACTGCATGAAGAGATGGGACACTTAGAATTCTGTTGGCCACATATGCAAAGTTGCACTGAACAGTACAATACTTGCCAATGTACTTGTTTAAAGAATAAACTCCAAAATAAGCCTACTCAAGCGCCATTGAGCTATATTGTAACAATGTATCCTTTTGAGATGATTTTCATAGATTTTCTTCATCTTGAAGCATGCAAAGGTTTCATAGTTTCACAGTAGGTAAGGTTGAATAAAGACGCTAGTCCATCCAGTTTAACCTGTGTAGGTGTATGTCAATATTGATAATCATTTCCCATATCCCTGTATTTTGTGTTCACTAAGATGCACGTCCATGAGTCTTTTAAAACTATCAATATGCCCCGCTGACATCCACAATTGTGGAAGAGAGTTCCACATCCTTATCGCCCTGACAGTGAAAAACCCCCTACACAGCTTAAGGTCAAACTGTTTCTCCTCCAGTCTTCATTATGTGGCCCTGTGCCCTCTAATGCAGTGTACACACGACTGGACTTTGACGGACTGAATTCCGTCAGACTTTCGGGGTGACTGACGGAGTTTCAACGGACTTCCGTTGAATCGGACTTGTCTACACCCAATCACACCAAAGTCTGACGGATTTGACCGCAATAACGTACGACCAGACTAGAATAAGGAAGTTCATAGCCAGTAGCCAATAGCTGCCCTAGCTTCGGTTTTCGTCCGTCGGACTAGCATACAGACAAACTGATTTTTCGACCTGATTTGAGTCCATTGGAAAGACTTGAAAACATGTTCTAAATCTAAAGTCTGTCTGATTTTCGACAGAAAAGGTCCGCTGAAGGTCCGATGAAGCCCACACGCGGTCGAATTGTCCGACGGATTTGTTCCGTCGGACCAGTTTGGTCAAAGTCCGGTCGTGTGTACGCGGCATTACACTCCCTGAGATGGAAAAGTTTTCTTCTTACGGTGGGATCACCATTCAGGTATTTGTATACAGCTATCATTTCTCCTCTCAAGAGTCTCTTCTCCAGAGAGAATAAGTTCAGTGCTTCAGTGGAAATTCCCCCAGCAAAAGTCCGATGTGGGCTTTTGGTCGGAAATTCTGACCGTGTGTATGCTCCATCTGACTTTTGCTGACGGAATTCCTGCCAGCAAAAGATTGAGAGCAGGTTCTCTATTTTTCGGTCGGAAAAAGTTCTAATCGGAAATTCCGACAGTCTGTAGCAATTCTGACGTGCAAAATTCTACTACGCATGCTCGGAAACAATTTGACGCATGCTCGGAAGCATTGAACTTCATTTTCTCGGCGCGTCATAGTGTTGTACGTCACCGCATTCTTGATGGTCGAAAGTTTAGAGAACTTTTGTGTGACCGTGTGAATGCAAGCCAAGCTGGAGCGGAATTCTGTCGGAAAAAACATCCAAGTTTTTTCTGATAGAAAATCCGCTTGTGTGTACGGGGCATTAGTAGACCATTTTACAGGATTTGCTCAGGAATATGCAACCAAGAGCAAGTCAGCGAAATATTCAATGGTTTTGTCTTAAAATTTTGATTCCCTACCAGAATTCATTATGATATGGATAGAGAGTTTGAAAATCAATATTTTTTGGCATTAGGCAAGCAATGTCACATCCAAAACTCTCATACTACTTTATACCACCCAGACAAGACAATGGACAAGTTGAAAGATTATTATACCGGAGAGAATGTGCGACAGTCTGAGGCAGCAGTAATGTCTCCTTAGAGCTCCGCTCCTCGGGAGTACACACCGGAGGACTACAGGTCCCAGCGGCGCCGTTAACGCCTCAAAATAACAGGAGATTCTTTCCACCACAACCTGCTACATAAGCAATGGTCTTAAAAGGTCAAAAAACGAAATTTAAACCAGCTATCTCAAAGGGAACAGCTCACAGACTGGCGGCTAAGATGGCGGCAGCATCCTACCCCTCACAGAGCAGCAGCCCTCACAGCAATAAGATTTTACCTCAAAGGCAAACCACACAGGACAACAATGGTCTGAGTCTGAACATGATATTAATGACTCACAAACTGTAGAGCGCTCAGATATATTCACAACATTTGAATATATGCTTCAGAAAGCCCTCAAACAGACTTCTGACCATATTACTGAGAAATTAACAAAAGAGATCAGAGAACTAGGTCAGAGAACTAGGTCAGAGATACAATTGATAATCACACACAGAATAATATACTTGAACTTATGACCCTTAAGGAGGAAAACCTCACACTACAGTACATTTAGAAGATCAGGAAAATAGAGACCGTCGATCGAATTTACGGATCAGAGGAATCCCTGAATCAGTTCTGGACTTACAGGCTACTGTCACAGTGCTTTTTCAAGAATACCTGGTATTCCTATAGACAAGCTTGAAATGGATAGAGTGCATAGAGCCTTAACCGCACGCAAATCTAATGGCCCTCCAAGAGACATAATAACCAAATTACACTATTATAAAAACAAATGAACAGCTGCTTGCAGCCACCAGGGATAGAGAAACCCTCAACTTTCAGGGTCATGACTATCAACTCTTCACTGATTTGTCTCCACTCACAGTAGCAAAGAGACGTGCGCTCAAACCTCAACTGCAGATACTCCCGCGCAATAAAATAACTTACCGCTGGTGTTTCCCTTTCTGCCTACGATTCACCCATCTGGAAACTAAATATGTTTGTCGCTCTTCAGAGGACTTACAGTTGGCCCTAATTGAAATGGGTTTGACCAAAGAAATCTCGACCAAGGACCAATCCCGCAGACCTTCGACTCATCGATCTTCACAGCAAATTAAAGCTGCAGGACCCAGCCTTTCATAATCCTCACACCAAAATCTCAGTAAACGCGGTCGTTTTGAACATTCACCACCCAATACCGAAGACTCCATGGACTGACATCCCAGCTTAAAATAATTCCTCTCACTCAAAACAGGTCTCCAGTTTCTCATGCTGGTTAAATTATTTTATTTGCTATGTTCATGAATAAAATTAACTTTGGCTACATGTTTTTTTTTTTTTTTTAATATCTAGAGGAAGCAAAAAAAAAAAAAAAAAAAAATAAGAAAAATGTTTATTTTTATTTTTCTTGAACTGCCTTTTATTCTAGCAAATTTTTATTTATTTTTTTCTTTTCTTTCAATTATCAGTTAATTGCTACCATGATAGCACTTAAACAGTTCCAGTTCTCCGGTGTTGTGCATCCCTATGGAACTCCTTGTTGCCCTTCATACCACTTGTAGACTCCCACCAATTTTTTTATGTGGGTCTCTCCTTGTGGTCCCGGACCCTCTCAGGGAGTCCTATGTACTCCCCTGAGATGCTCCCACACCCTTCCACTTAACCTTTACCTAACAATATATTGTCTTCATAATGGGTTTGTTCGATTGTTTTTTCTTACTCTTTCTTTTCCTATCTTTTACTATTCCCTTTTGGTTCTCTGTTCGGTGGTCCTGGCTCGTGGTAAGTACTTTGCTTATAATTGTATAATGTTCACCCTAGTTGGTTAATGGCTCCTATAAATATATTGTCATTACATGTACAAGGGTTTAATATTCCACACAGGAGAACAAAAGCATTACGCTGTTTTGCAATGAAGAAAGCAAACATAATCTGTTTGCAAGAAACTAATTTCACTGATAAAATTTACCCCAAATATCTTTCATCTTCTTATCCACAATTCTATACGGCCTCTGCTACAGTTAAACAGCGTGGAACCCTCATTGGTTTTCATCGTTCCACCCCGTTTAATGTAGTATTACAATTAACGGACCCGGAGGGGCGATATATACTTCTAACAGGTTATATTTCTGATAATCCTATTACAATTGTATCCTACTATGCCCCCAATAAACACCCAACTGCTTTTTTATCCCATCTTTTCCAAGTTATTGATGTTCATAGGTTTGGTACAGTTGTTATTTGTGGAGATTCTAATGCAACTATTTTTCCGTTTCTAGATAAATCCCCTTCTAGACCTACTACTAGTACAAAAAATCTTGCTTATCAGCATTTACTTACTACACATGGTTTAGTGGATACTTGGCGAGAAATGAACCTTACCAGTAAACGATTCACTCACTATTCCTACCCACATAACTCCTTTTCACGAATAGATCATATTCTTACTCCATCCAGTATGCTACCAGAAATCATTTCATCCAAAATCATTCCCATTCCATGGACAGACCACTGTGCAGTATTTACTACCCTCGCTTCCACAATTCCTAGGTCACACGACACCACTTCACACGACACCACTTGGTGTATAAATGACTCTATGTTGACCCATCCATCTCATCGTCTTGAAATTGAGAAAGCACTATCTGATTACTTAATCTCTAATGATACGGGTGATGTCTCCACCCTTACATTATGGGAAGCGCACAAAGCTGTCATTAGAGGTAGATTGATACAACGAGCAACTATAAAAAAAGTGAACGTAAAATCTTGTTTGCTAAACTCGAATCTGCCTTTAATGACTGCTATCAGGCTTTTCAATCTTTACCGAATGCCATTAATAACACTAAACTTGAAAAGGCCCGTATTGATTTAGATCTCTTTCTGACTGAGTTAGCGGACAAGCTTATACGCAAATGCCAGCACATTCAATATCTTAAGGCAAACAAACCCGACACACCTATGGCTAGACTCTTGAAAAATTCACTAAATAACCAGTGACCTATTGGATTAAAGACATCCAAAGAAGCACATACTAGTAACCCAGTAAAGATTCTAGAGATCTTTTGTTCTAATCTAGCTAAATTATAATCTTCATCTCCGAATTTTGATAAAACCAAAAGCTGATAACTTGTTTTCCACTATCACGCTCCCTAACCTTGATCAACAGCAGCAAGATCACCTTGAAAACCAATCACAGACTCTGAAGTTTCAATTGCAATAAAATCCTTAAAACTACATAAAAGAACTGGCCCGGATGGATTTTCAGCAGCCTACTATAAACAATTTGCACATATCCTAACGCCTATTTTAACCATGGCCTTCAACTCAATTCTTAAGGGACAATCATTTAGAGCAGAGACACTCACCTCTATTATAGCAATGATCCCCAAGCCGCACTCTGACTCTACTTCTTGGACTAATTATCGTCCGATATCCCTCCTCAATCTAGACATAAAACTAATAGCTAAAATCATGGCCACCAGATTGAACAATACCATAGGCCATTTAATTCATAAAGATCAAGCAGGCTTTATGCCAAAAACGCCAGGCAGGGGATAATATTAGACGAACACTGTTACTTATCCATGCTGCTAAAACCAGACGAATCCCAGCTTGCCTTGTATCCTTGGATATAAAGGAAAGCTTTTGACTCTGTCACTTGGCCATATATGGAATACATCCTTCAAAAATGGGGATTCGGTAACCATTTCCTTACCTGGGTTTCCTCTCTAAACAATAATCCTAGAGCATATATTAAATACGCTGGCTATAAGTCCACAATGTTCAACATCAATAGA
>JAQSEC010003654.1:0-12056 GCA_028564925.1 Lithobates sylvaticus
TTTTTTTTTGTATTCACAAATTGATATAGCTAGCACTGACAGAGGTGGGAAGTGGCAGTGGGTGGAACCTGTGTTTCAGAGTGGAAACACAGGAAATTTCTTGGTTTTGGGGGAGCGCAATTGAAATCTGGGGTGGGGGGGCGCAGAACAGAACAAGCTACTGGCTGGATCATCAGGTGTAAATAAAGAAAACTAAAAAGAAGATTAATTCAGCCACCACATATATGCTGCAAGTTACAGTGTTTTGCTTTAAGTTTACTAAAATGTAAAACTTTAACTAAAATGTAGGCTGACAAGTGGAGTAGTCTGACACCTGACCATGTTTTGGGGGTTTAAAGGAGTCAGTGGTCTACAGGTACTGTAAAACTAACATTTTTATATTTAGAATCTGGTCTATTCAAAGTGTATTTTTTACTTCCTCCAGTTCCATTTTTATTTGCATCTGTCTTGTCTTGTATGTTTAAATTTATTTTTTTTGCTTTGTTTTTAATTTTTCATATGCACCGTCTCCTTTTGCGTATCAAAAACACTTTCATTTGTACTTGATGGTCTAAAGGAATTCAGAAGCTTGTATGCAAGGCTGTGATGTTTAAAGGCACGCTAACTCTTTGATTGCTGGAGCATATCTTGTCAACCCTTTGACTGATGATGTGCAAAGCACAAAACACCAAATTTGACTTGAAGTTTTTTTAAAACTAAACACTCATTTTGGATGTCGATAGTATTTGTGGGGGTGATGAGGCTGCTTTGGAGTTTAACTGCACAAATTAGATGAGCTCAAAGTTCTTTATCAAAGTTCTTCAAAGTTAAGAGTTTGTTACATTAGAACAGTGTTTCTGAACTCCATTCCTCAAGGTGCCCCAACAGGTCATGTTTTCAGGCTTTTCATTATTTTACACAGGTTATTTGATCAGTTTCACTGCCTTAGTAATTACCACAGCCGTTTCATCTGAGAGAAATCCTGAAAACATGACCTGCTGGGGCGCCTTGAGGACTGGAGTTGAGAAACACTGCATTAGAACATTACAGAATTCAACTTCGACATTAGATCACAGACCCAATCTTCCCCTCCAGCCTCCCACTTCAGTCTCCCAGCACCTCTTTAATGTAGATACAATGGCACCCCTTCAGTAATTTGATACTCTTTTGTCCCTGGGATGTAGCCAGTGGCGGACTTACCAGGATCGCAACAGTTTCACTTGCGACAGGGCCCTGGCATTATGCCACTGTCGGGGACGCCAGCGGGGTTGCTAGTTACACAGCTCTGAGCTGACAGCATCTATCTCATGGAACAGCACAGAGCCAGCATTGACAGTTCTATCTCCCCCACCGTCCTCTCTCACACGGGATGAGACAGGACACAGCTGATCTGCTCCCCCTTCTCCCCCTCCCCTCTCCTGTGTGTGCTCCACAGGAAATGTGAGCTTGTTAGCTTCGCACTTGACTGCCTGCGGAGCACACACAGAAGAGGGGAGGGGGAGAAGGGGGAGCAGATCGGCTGTGTCCTGTCTCATCCCATGCAAGAGAGGTTGTAGGGGGCGATAGAACTGTCAATGCTGGCTCTGTGCTGTTCCATGAGATAGATGCTATCAGCTTAGAGCCGTGCTGAGAAGGCAGGCGGCACTGATAGGAGGCATTGATAAGCTCTGATAGGAGGCACTGGTAGAAGGCACTGATAGGAGGTACTGATGGGCACTGATAGGAGGCATCAATGAGTTCGGATAAGAGTCACTGATAAGAGGCATTGAAGGGCACTGATAGGAGGCACTGATAGGAGGCACTGATGAGCACTGGTAGGAGGCATTGATGAGCTCTGATAGGAGGCACTGATAGGAGGCATTGATGAGCACTGGTAGGAGGCATTGATGTGCACTGATAGAAGGCACTGATAGGAGGCACTGATAGGAGGCATTGATGGGCACTGTTAGATGGCACTGATAGGAGGCACTGATGGGCACTGATAGGATGCATTGGTGGTGACTGATAGAAGGCACCAATAGAAGGCCCTGATGAGCACTGATAGGAGGCATTGGTGAGCACTGATATGAGGGATTGATGGGCACTGATAGATGACACTGATAGGAGGCACTGATGAGCACTGATGGGAGGCACTAATGGGCACAAATAGGCTGCATTGATGAGCACTGTTAGGCAACACTGTTGGGAGGCATTAATGTGCACTGATAGGTTGCACTAATGAGCACTGATAGGTGGCATTGATGGGCACTGATAGGTGGCACTGTGGGGCATTCATGAGCACAGATAGGCAGCATTAATGGGTACTGATGGGCCATGAGCACTGATAGGTGGCGCTAATAGATACTGATAGCTGACCGTCACTTTAATACCTGGTCTGAGATTGGTTTGTTCAGACTGGGTGGGATATCCACTTGATTTTAAACCACTCTGAAAGCACAAGAATAAAAACAAAATCGCCCTGCAGCATTACAGTATCAGTACTAGATCAGTATTTCTTTTTTTTTTTATACATATGACATTTAAAAAAAAAACTGCAGTTTCTACCAACCTGTGACTTTTAGCATAATAGTTGATATCCTTAAAACTTAAAGATTTGTGGGTATGCAGGAACATTGCTCATTTTGATGATATATTAGTTAGTGCAAGGTTAGTATAGGTTAAGAGCAAATGTAGCCTTCCCTTTGGCTCTTCCACCAGCTCTGTGCCTGTTACAGTGTGATGGATTGGCATAATTTTGTTTTTGTTTTTTTACTATTATTCAGTTAACATCCACAGCAATTTTCACATTTCAGCTATGTGCCTATAATTTATTAGTTATGATATGGAAGTGAGTCATATTTGTTTGTGAGTGTTTTTAGGAGAACAAACAAGGCTTTTTTTCTGAGGTATTGCCAACCAAGAGTCATCTATTTTTCAAAATGATTTGGAGCAAAAAGAAGAAAAATACTGAGAAAATCCTTTTTTCCTTTCTGAGCATTTAATAATGTTCAAACAACAAGTACTTATGTAAATAAAAGGAATAATTTGATTCTATGTCCCCTTTATCGTGATTCTTTATGCCTGTGTGTGTGTGAACAAAAATTAAAACACAAAAACATTTTATCAACTAGCTAGGGAGAGCAGGGAGGGAAAGAGTTAAAATGATCAGGAAAACAAGAAAGGTATTAATCAGAGGTAAACAAGGAAATACTTTTTTTATTTTAATATTGACTGTTTTTATTTAAACATAACTTTTACATTTTTTTATTTAAGACCCCTTTCACACTGAGTCGGTTTTCAGGCGTTTTAGCGCTAGGAATAGCCTCTAAATAGCGCCTGAAAACTGCCTCTCCCCCTAAATAACAAACGTGTTATACTTACCTGCTCTGTGCAACGATATTACACAGTGGCCCAGAAAAACCTCTTCTGGAGTCCCCCACCGATGATCTTGTCTCCTTCTTTTTCCATGAGTGACCCTTTAGCAAGCCGCTTGTTATGGGGGCACTCGCTTGCACTGCTGTGTGCATCCATAAACACATACAGCAAGTCTCAGCCCCGCTTCCACTGCCACCTTACAGGATTTGACTGACAGCAGTGGGAGCCAATGGTTCCCACTACTTTCCATAAAGCCAGAGATGCAGGAAGAGGGGAGAGTAGGCCCGCCATTGGGGACAGTGCTGGATCGAGAGTGGTGTCAGGTAAGTGTTTAGGGGTGGGGGAGGCACAGACACCTAAATGCTTAAGATGGAAAAAAAAATATGGTTGCCTTTAAAACCACTTAAAAGTGGAAGAAAAGCCCAACACTAACTATTCTTTAAAATGCCCCCCCCCCATACCTAACTTTTATAAAAAAGATATGTGTACTTACCTATCTTTAATCCGCTCTTGTCCAGTAACTCTGGCTCCCCATTGTCAGAGAGGTTGCTGCACGAAAGAGGAGGGAGTGCCAACAATGGCTGAGTCATGGGAGCCCATTGGTGAAGTCATGGCTTCCGGAATTCACAGAAATTGTAACGTTCTCCCGTACAGAGGGGAACCAGAGCTGCTGAACCATGTGACCAGACTAAATTAAAATAAAGTGCACAGATTTTACCCTACACAGAGTATGCAGGATAGGAACATGTTTAGGAATAGTGTTCGGCTTTACTACCACTTTGACAGGTATCAGTACCAGGCTCCTGGAAATAGCTTTGCTACACAGATTTGGGTCTGAGCTGGATAACAGGCCCTGGCAGCTACACCCCCTGCAGGGGAGAAATCTAGGATAAACAGTATATGGCCATGCTCTTTAGTTAGTCCAACTCAGTCACTTCCTGTTCCAATGACACATTATCACACCAATATGTGCTGGGTGGAAAATGCCTCAAAGGCATAGCTCCCAACTGTCCCTGATTTTGAGGGACTGTCCCTGATTTGGAGCAATGTCCCTCTGTCCCTCATTCCTCCTCGTTTGTCCCTCATTTTGGTCTGATCTATATACTTGTATATAAAATGTACTTTTTATCTATCAAAAGGTGTTTTCCAGCACTGAACCATTCATCTGATTTCTAAATTGCTGCATCTGTAAATTCCAAAAGCCAATATAAAGGAATAGTAGTGGTAAAAAAAGCACTTGTGGGTTTAACCAATCTTGTTTTTTTGTACAATTCTCCTTTAAGGGGCGTGACCAGGGGTGTGTCCTATTCCTGCATACTTTTGCTGATAGGTGTCCCTCATTCCCATCTCAAAAAGTTGGGAGGTATGTCAAAGGGGACACTAACAGGAACACAAATCTAACAGAGGTTGTAATACTTGGATCTCAGCCACTGTTTTAACCGGTTCCTGACCGCCGCACGACGATGTATGTTGGCAGAATGGCACGGACAGGCATAAGGGCGTACAGGTACGTCCCTTTAAGAATGCCCCCATGCCATTGTGTGCGCGGGATACCCGCGATCGTCTCACGGGAAGGCTGAACCGGGAGATGCGGAAGTAAACAGCATCTCCCTGTTCTGCCTAGCAACAAGTAACACTGATCTCTGCTCCCTGTGATTGGAGATCAGTGTTCACTAACACACAGCCACGCCCCCCACAGTTAGTAACACGCCCCTAGGACACACTTAACCCCTACACTGCCGCTCCCTGGTTAACCCCTTCACTGCCAGTGTTATTTACACAGGAATCAGTGCATTTGTATAGCATTGATTGCTGTATAAATGACAATGGTCCCAAAAATGTGTCAAAAATGTCCGATGTGTCTGCCATAATGTTGCAGTCACAATAAAAATCGCTGATCACCGCCATTAGTAAAAAAAGAAATTATTAATAAAAATGCCGTAAAACTATCCCCTATTTTGTAAACGCTATAACTTTTGCGCAAACCAATCAATAATCGCTTATTTTTTTTTTTACCAAAAACATGTAGAATAATACGTATAGGTCAAAACTGAGGGAATAATTTTTTTTTTTTTATATATTTTTGGGGGATATTTATTATAGCAAAAAGTCAAAAACAATGTGTTTTTTTTTTCAAAATTGTTGATATTTTTTTGTTTATAGCGCAAAAAATAAAAACCGCAGGGGCGATCATATACCACCAAAAGAAAGCTCTATTTGTGGGAAAAAAAGGACGTCAATTTTGTTTGGGAGCCAAGTTGCACGACCGCGCAATTGTCATTTAAATCTACGCAGTGCCGAATCGCAAAAAGGGGTCTGGTCTTAAGCCAGCAAAATAGTCCGGTCTGAAAGTGGTTAAGCAATGTGTCCATTCCTCACAGAGCTGCATACATTTTCCAAATTTACTATGCATTTCATATCATTTTAAAAGAAATATTGCAAATTATTGTCACTTTCCAATTAAAGTAAACAATCCTGTGTCACCCAAATGTTCAGTTTGCCAGTTTTACCATTTTTCTCATGCTGCTTACCTACACTGTGTGGGGGGCCAAGAACAGTTTTCATCTCAAGACCAGAATTCATTCAAAGTGGATTCTTGGGAAAAAAAAACCCTTCTAGGACCCCTTGAATATCTGCATGCCTTCTCGTTTTGTTCATTTAAATATTAGACACTGCGATTCGTCTTTTTGTCTTTGCTGTTTTGTCCTCCACAAATGCTTGTACCCTCCTTTTGTCCTGTCAGATTCTGTCAGCAATCACAAGGTCATCATCTTTGTGAACACAGACGCCAGCCTGACCTGCACTGGAGGCATGAAGTACAAAAAACCGACAAACTAACATCACAACGACTTGTTAGCTGCTTTTGTGCACCACACATTTTGGTAACTACAACCACATCTTCTATTAATACACGTTTTGAATCATGGGTTATCCACACTTAGCAACTTGCTCCACTTCCACATTAATATTGTTATTGAACAACTAACTCCAAATGAGCAAACTGATTTGTAATTCACCAATGGAGTTTTCTGCCTTACAAAGTACAGACAAATTGGTCTTCATTGTGCCACTTAACAAGTGCATGTTCATGGATGGGGCAAACTTTGAATCCTGGCAACCATTATTCATGGTTTTTGCTTTTTTGCCATCGACCAGGAGAATTTACTCGTTTGTTTACTACAGAAAAAAATAGGTTTGCAGAACTTAATAATCTATTTGTAACTTTCTCATTTATTTCCACTTTTATTAGTCTGCATTTGTAGATAACGCACGAACCCACAGATGTGTCATTCAATAACAAAGTATTTCTCTAGGCAAAACCTTTGTACTTGTTTTGGAAAGAGTTGAGTAAGGTTAGATCCTTTGAATTTTTTTTTTTTTTTTCGCTGTCTGTGTTCCCACTGAGGTAGATTTGCCCCTATATTTATACTGGCTGGTGACCATTGTCACTGAATAAAAAAATGAGGGGGAAAAACAAATTTTAGAGATGTGAAGGTACATCTTCCAATGAGGAAAACTAAGAAAAAAATTCCTCTCATTTTTTGAGATGTCCTCTCATTTCCGGTTGCATCTTTTGGACAGAAAGTCAAAGGAAACTTCCCTAGTGGCACACGACAACAACATAAATAATAAAAAAAATACTTTTGATGACCTACATGATACATTCCTCAAAAGTTGTCAATCGAGGCTTGACTACTAGTCTTTCACCCAATCAACCGCACACTTATTGGACCTATAGAGTGCCCCTATAGCAGCCCAATTTGATGGCCTCTGGTGTACCACTTTCCCTTCTCCTCCTCTCCTTTGCCCCTCTTTCTTCTCCGGACTCTTGGTGCTGTTTCTCCCTCCTATCATTCTTTTTCATCTACCCACTCTCTACACTTTTTAGGATTTTTTCTACACTACATCGAACGAGATTCAGATTTTTACTTTTGCCCATTCCCCCCTCCACTTAGGCTGTTTAACAGGCTCCATTGTAGGATGGGTTGAACTACTAAGTTTTATCACTAAATCTGCTTACATGGGCAGTGCTCGCATTGAGCACTGCCCATGTAAGCAGATTTAGTGATAAAATTCAGTAGTTCAACCCATCCTACAATGGAGCCGTTAAACAGCCTAAGTGGAGGGGGGAATGGGCAAAAGTAAAAATATGTATACGTCTTTGGCTGGCAGCTTTGTTACCTCTACCGTTTGTAACTGCATATTTAATGTTTTTTGACCAGCTAGTCAAAATCGTTTTTTTTTTTTCTCGTGTTTCTTCTACATATGAAACCCTATGTAGATATACACTACTATTCCATACAGACTGCAATTTCATGACTGTTACTGTGTTCCTTAACCACTTGCCGACCGCCCCCTGTATATATACGTCGGCAGAATGGCACGTACAGGCAGAACCACGTACCTGTACGTGCCATTCTTCCGGCGGGTGGGGGGTCCGATCGGACCCCCCCCGGCCGGCGGGGACGGTCGGGATCGCTTCAGGAGCGATCCGGGATGAGGGGACGGCCAGTGGTTTCTGGCCACCCCCTCGCGATCGCTCCTGGCGAATCAGATGCTTCCTCTGTCTGTGTCAATCAAAACACAGGCAGAGGAAGTGATGTCACGCTCGGTGCGCCGGTCTATGTGACCGGAACGCCGAGCTGTGAACATCTAAAGGTTAGTGCACAAACAGTACACTGACACCAGTACACATAGGCACACAAAACACCCCCCTGTCACCCCCTGATCACCCCCCAGATCACCCCCTCCCCCCCCAGTCACAGTGTCACTAATTGCAGTGATCATTTTTTTACTGATCACTGCATTTAGTGTCAGTGTGACTGTAATAACTGTCAGGGCAGTTAGTTTTAGGTCCAAGGTAGCCCCCCACCCCCCCCTAATAAAGGTTTAACCCCTTGATTGCCCCCCAGGTAACCCTTTCACCCCCTTTTGCCAGTGTCACTAAGCGATCGTTTTTCTGATCGCTGTATTAGTGTCACTGCTGTCGCTAGGTAACCATTTTTTTTTTTTAGGTAACCGCCATGTTTATATAGGTTCATAAATAGGTTTATAGGTCAGGTACCCCCATATTACAACCTAAATAAAGGTTTTAACCCCCTGATTGCCCCTAGAGTTAACCCTTTCACCAGTGATCACAGTATAACTGTCACTGGTGACGCTGGTTAGCCAGTTAGTTATTTCGTTATTTAGGTTCCCCGTCAGGTTTTTATATAGCGTCAGGTACCCCCATATATTACCTAATAAAGGTTTTAACCCCCTGATTGCCCCTAGTTAACCCTTTCACCCCCTTTTGCCAGTGTCACTAAGCGATCGTTTTTCTGATCGCTGCATTAGTGTCGCTAGGTAACCATTTTTTTTTTTTTAGGTAACCGCCATGTTTATATAGGTTCATAAATAGGTTTATAGGTCAGGTACCCCCATATTACAACCTAAATAAAGGTTTTAACCCCCTGATTGCCCCTAGAGTTAACCCTTTCACCAGTGATCACTGTATAACTGTCACTGGTGACGCTGGTTAGCCAGTTAGTTATTTCGTTATTTAGGTTCCCCGTCAGGTTTTTATATAGCGTCAGGTACCCCCATATATTACCTAATAAAGGTTTAACCCCCTGATTGCCCCTAGTTAACCCTTTCACCCCCTTTTGCCAGTGTCACTAAGCGATCGTTTTTCTGATCGCTGCATTAGTGTCGCTAGGTAACCAGTTTTTTTTTGTATTACTGTTACGGGTGACGCTGGTTAGTTAGCTTGTTTTTTATACTGTCAGGGCACCCGCCATTTATTACCCAATAACGGTTTAAACCCCCTGATCGCCCGGCGGGTGATATCAATTAGGTTTTAGGGTCAAATAAGGTCTGCGTCGCCCCAGGTTAGTGCCAGTACCGCAAACACCCACGCACAAAGCATACACCTCCCTTAGTGGCACAGTATCTGAACAGATCAATATCTGATCTGATCAGATCTATACTAGCGTCCCAGCAGTTTAGGGTTCCAAAAAAAAAAACGCATTGTTAGCGGGATCAGCCCAGATACCTGCTAGCACCTGCGTTTTCCCCCTCCGCCCAGCCCAGCCCACCCAAGTGCAGTATCGATCGATCACTGTCACTTACAAAACACTAAGCACACATAACTGCAGCGTTCGCAGAGTCAGGCCTGATCCCTGCGATCGCTAACATTTTTTTTGTGGTAGCGTTTTGATTCAGTCGCTTCAGTCAGGAGCTTTTTTACCTGTGAATCTCAAAAAAAATAAAAAAAAATAAAATAGTTGTCGTTTTATTGTTCTCTCTCTCACTCTATTCTCTCTCTATTGTTGCTCTTTTTTTACTCCATTCTATTCTGCAATGTTTTATTATGTTTTATTATGTTTTATTATGTTTTATCATGCTTGCTTTTCAGGTATGTAATTTTGTTTACTGTGTGTTTTAGTGTTGAGCATTTTTTTGTTTTCAGGTGCGCCATTCAGTTGCAACGCGGATTTATTTATCTTGACAGCAACAGCGTTTGCTCCCACGATACATAAAGCCGCGACTCCAACGCTGTAGGAGGTGATTTCACCACCACAGTTAAAAAAAAGAGCATATATGCCGAAGCATGGGGGCAGCAGGGGGGGGGGAGCGATTGGCTCCTAATGCCACGTACATACGGTCGAAATTCCGACCGTGTGTACACGGCATAACTTTTGCGGGAGGATGCCCCCATGCATCGGCATATATAAATGGTGCATGTATGCCCATCATTAGAAGTGGGTGGATGAAAGGAGGTATTCTAATGGTGGGCATACCCACCAATCAATCTCTTTTTTTCGTTCAGCCAAGAGGCTGCATGAAAAAAAAAAGATTACAATATATGTCCAGTATGTTGCTGGACTTTGAATGGTTATACCAGAATGATGCCTGCAGGTTTAGGTATCATCTTGGTATCATTCTTTTCAGCCAGTGATCGGCTTTCATGTAAAAGCAATTCTAGCGGGTAATTAGCCTCTAGACTGCTTTTACAAGCAGTGGGAGGGAATGTCCCCCCTCCCGGATATAAACCGCGCCATTGGGAAATTGGGAAAGCATTTTATCACACCAATCTTGGTGTGGTCAGATGCTTTGAGGGCAGAGGAAAGATCTAGGGTCTAATAGACCCCAATTTTTTTCAAAAAAAGAGTACCTGTCACTGCCTATTGCTATCATAGGGGATATTTACATTCCCTGAGATAACAATAAAAAACATAACAAACAAAAAAAAATGCAAGTAACAGTTTAAAAATAAAAAAAAAAACCAAAAAAAAAAAAAAAAAAAACAAAAAAAAAAAAAAAAAGCACCCCTGCCCCCCCTTCTCTTGCGCAAAGGCGTACACAAGCGTTGGTCTGGCGTCATATGTAAACAGCAATTGCACCATGCATGTGAGGTATCACCGCGAAGGTCAGATCGAGGGCAGTAATTTTAGCAGTAGACCTCCTCCGTGAATCTAATGTGGTATCATGTAAAGGCTTTTAAAGGCTTTTAAAAATGTATGTAGTTTGTCGCCACTGCGTGTTTGTGCGCAATTTTAAAGCATGTCGTGTTTGGTATCCATGTACTCGGCCTAAGATCATATTTTTTATTTCATCAAAATTTGAGCAATATAGTGTGTTTTAGTGCATTAAAATAAAAAAAAGTGTATTTTTTTTCCACAAAAAATGCGTTTGAAAAATCGCTGCGCAAATACTGTGTGGAAAAAAAAAATGCAACACCCACCATTTTAATCTGTAGGGCCTTTGCTTTAACAATATATATAGTGTTTGGGGTTCAACGTAATTTTCTTGCAAAAAAAAAATATGTTTTCATGTAAACAAAAAGTGTCAGAAAGGGCTTTGTCTACAAGTGGTTAGAAGAGTGGGTGACGTGTGACATAGGCTTCTAAATGTTGTGCATAAAATGCCAGGACAGTTCAAACCCCCCCCAAATGACCCCATTTTTGGAAAGTAGACACCCCAAGCTATTTGCTGAGAGCAATGTTGAGCCCATTAAATATTTTTTTTTTTTGTCCCAAGAGATTGAATAATGAAAAAAAAAAAATATATATATTTTTTTTACAAAAAGTTGTCACTAAATGATATATTGCTCAAACATGTCATGGGCATATGTGGAAATACACCCCAAAATACATTCTGTTGCTTCTCCTGAGTACGGGGATACCACATGTGTGGGACTTTTTGGGAGCCTAGCTGCGTACGGAACCCCAAAAACCAATCACCGCCTTCAGGCTTTCTAAGGGTGTAATTTTTTTATTTCACTTCTCACTGCCAATCACAGTTTCGGAGGCCATGGAATGCCCAGATGGCATAAAACCCCCCAAAATGACCCCATTTTGGAAAGTAGACACCCCAAGCTATTTGCTGAGAGGTATTGTGAGTATTTTGCAGATCTCGCTTTTTGTCACAAAGTTTTGAAAATTGAAAAAAGAAAAAAATTTTTTTTTTTTCTTTACTTTCTTCATTTTCAAAACAAATGAGAGCTGTAAAATACTCACCATGCCTCTCAACAAATAGCTTGGGGTGTCTACTTTCCAAAATGGGTCATTTGGGGGGTTTTGTGCTATTTTGGCATTTTATGGCCTTCGAAACGGTGATAGGTAGTGAGGAGTGAAATCAAAAATTTGCACCCTTAGAAATCCTGAAGGCGGTGCTTGGGTTTCGGGCCCCGTACGCGGCTAGGCTCCCAAAAAGTCCCACACATGTGGTATCCCCATACT
>JAQSEC010004373.1:0-12075 GCA_028564925.1 Lithobates sylvaticus
TAAATTTTTGTTCTTTTTTTTCCCACAAATAGAGCTTTCTTTTGGTGGTATTTGATCACCTCTGCGGTTTTTATTTTTTAACCATAAACAAAAAAAGACAGACAATTTTATAAAAAAATAAATAAATATTTTGTACTTTTTGCTGTAATAAATATCCAAAAAAAAAAAAATGTCTTCATCAGTTTAGGCCAATATGTATTCTTCTACATAGTTTTGGTAAAAAAAAAATATATATATATATATATCGCAATAAGCGTATATTGATTGGTTTGCCCAAAGGTTATAGCGTCTACATAATAAGGAATATATTTATATCATTTTTATTATTATTTTTTTTTTTTACTAGTAATGGCAGAGATCTGCCATTTTTAGCAGGACTGCGACATTGCAGCGGACAGACCGGACACTTTTGACACTTTTTTGGGACCATTGATTTATATAGCGATCAGAGCTATAAATAGCCACTGATTACTGTATAAATGTCACTGGCAGGGAAGGGGTTAACACTAGGGGGAGATCAAGGGGTTAAATGTGTTCCCTCAGTGTGTGTTATAAGTGTGGGGGGATGGGACTGACTGGGGGAGGAGACAGATCACTGTTCATACTTACTAGGAACACACGATCTGTCTCTACTCCCCTGACGGAATCGGGATTTGTGTGTTTACACACACAGATCCCCGTTCTGGCTCTGTCAGGAGAGATCGCAGGTGCCTGGCAGACATCGCGGGCGCTGGGCACGCACATCGGCTCCTAAGTGACGCAGTTGGCGCGCGCACCCCCTATACCCCTTGAAGTGGCCGCCGTACGGCTACGGAGATTCACGCAGGGGAGCTATACTGCAGCCGTCAAATGACGGCGGGCGGTCGGCAAGTGGTTAAAGAGTTAACATGGAACTTTTGCAAGAGCAAATACAAATCAAAATAAAAAAAGGGGTGCAGTTAAAATCATTTGCATTTCCTGCATTAGTCAGGCAGAGTAAGAGCTAATACATTGGAAACCAAATTAACTATTCATTATTACTTGCAGAGATTTTCCAATGTTTTCAGGGACGAATCAGGGCCGAATTTTGCCTGAATTCAGACCTGAAACAGAGCCAAAGACACACAGGACCCTTGTGCAATGCGCTCCACGGCCACCCCAGAGATGTCGGAACTGGCTCCATTGAGAGCCGGTTACAATCTCCCGTCATGCGAATTGGATGCGCAACAGTGTGAACCTAGCCTTAAGGTTGCACATCCTGAATCATTCGTGCTCAGTATACTGTGCTGAGTACTGAATACTATTATCAGTGAGTTAGCAAAGCCTATTTTTGAATGAGAGTTTGTTCACACTTAGGCCTCATGCACACTGGACATTATAAAAATACCAGTAGCGTTGCCTCATTAAAAACGTACGTTTTTCCAATTTTTTGCATTAGCGTTTTGCCATGTTTTTCAGCGTTTTTTAAACATTTTTAGCAAGAAAACACAAGCTATGGGATCAAAAACGCTCAAAATGTAGTTTAGCTGCATTTTACCTTGTTTTACCATGTTTACTGGCGTTAGAGCTTTTCTACAGCTCCAAAGCTCCTCTCAAACCCCACTTGTTTTGGGTTTTTTTTCCAGCCAGAATACGCCCCTGCCAAAAAACAGAAAATTGTTTCATACTTACCGTAATTTTCTTTTCCTGGTGCCTATCCATAGCAGCATACCAGTGACAAGCTCCGCCTTGGCTCCTCCCTCATTTCCCATAGTTCTGACCACAATACCCATATGGCTATCACAAGTAGTGACGTTGATCTTGCGAAGTATGAATTGTATCCATGGCCGTCTCACCAGTGAAGTCTGCTGAGAGACATAATTCATCCAAAGCCTTGACTATATTTTCCCTAGGAACAGTTTGATGAATCACTGTTTCCATGTTTTTGGTCCATGCCCACAGGGCTTTGGATACAGATAAGGCAATTGCTGACTTCCAGGCGTTTATCCGCCATTTGGTAAGCTCCTTTAAGTTGGGGTCTATTTATCTGTCTAAGGGATCCTCAATTGAGGCCGAATTATCGATTGGTGAGATTAAATTCTTTTATACAAACCACTGCCACGTCTACCTCCGACCGACCGCCTGGCATTGCAGAATCTTGTTCCGACCGTGGATAAAGTTTTCCTAAGCAATTAAGAGGAAAAAAAAAATAATTTTTTTATTTCCTTTTCAACAATATCTCTGATATCATCCATCAGAGTAAGCCTATGTTTCCACTATTGCGACCTGAAAGTATTGATACTTGAAACAATGCCTGTGTATTCTTGAGGTCTATGGAAAGTGGGACCAAAGTAGTGCAGGGACCACTTTGAAGTCGCTGCGACTTGAAATCGCACAGATATAAACGGTACTCATTGGAAATCATGGGGTACAACTTGTCATGTGACTTTGCAGTCCAAAGTTGCATGACAAGTCGCACTAGTGGAAAGCGAGCCAAAAGAAGGAAACCTGCTTCTTTATAAATGGGAAGTACATCTTTTGACTACTCAGAGGTAGTGTCGGCTTTCTCCCAGCCAATAGCTAGCTTTACAGCCTGGACATAGGGCTGAACTAGGAAAAAGTTGAAGTCCGAGGGCCGAGCTCTTCTGAGGTATCCTCAGATGGCCCACCATCATCCAGATGTCTAAGAGGGATACTTGCTGCATGATGAGAGGATTCTCTAGAGCATGGATATGCAATTAGCGGACCTCCAGCTGTTGCTGAACTACAACTCCCATGAGGCATTGCAAGACTCTGGCAGCCACTAGCATGACACACAGAGGCAGAGGCATGATGGGACTTGTAGTTTTGCAACAGCTGGAGGTCCGCTAATTGCATATCCCGCTCTAGAGGATGGGCCAGGAAGAGTTAACTTCTCTGGAGGAGATTGAGCTAATTGCTGCAATGGAACTGCTGTTGCTCTTTCCGCTATGTATCCCCAGCCCATCTTTTGAGTAGGACAGCTTATCTGTTAACCCTCTGACTCTCTGTCTGCTGCATAGACTCTAAAACAGCTTTTACTGACCAATTGGCTGGTAATAGATGACCCTGCAGGCTCAGCATTTAGGGATTTGAGAGTTGGTAAATGAGAAGAACTATGTCTTTTCACGGATGAACCCTCGCCGCTCGCATGGTATCCTTGATCTGGTTGGGGCCTTCATAGGTTTGTTTATGTCGCCTTGATGTCCGCTTGGACTTCTTCTGGCATACAAGGCTGAAATACATAAACGGACCAGCATAAGTGTTGGAGACGGTCTTGTTTGGTTGTCGTACTGCTTATTTTAGGCAACAGACAGAAATAGCAGCTAGAGAAAGATAAAGGAGTTAGTGACTGGTATTTCAGCTGGAGCAAGGAAACTGTATTCCTGAGTAAAGAAAAAGAAAAAAATTACATTTACCGTTGGCAAAAAACAGGGTCCCCTCCAGGAGCTCCCCGCATAGGAAACCTCCTCAGATGACAACAGGCTGCCATGCTGAAAGCCCCCAGTAATAAACAATGGAGAGGGGAGGGACATCTGTGGAAGATACAACCCTCTAAAAAATTATTTTGACAAACAAGGGCAAAAAATTAAAAATGTGCCCCTATTCAAGATGGCCGCCACGACCTTAGGCCAGACCGCGCATGCGCGGCCAGCGGCACTAGGACCTATGCGGCCCGCCCAACTCAGCCTGGCCCACCGAAGATGCTGAGGGACTCAGAAGATCCAGTACGAGGTGGAGGCCCACTATAGTAATCAGGAATGAAGGTACAATATCACAAAGAGGGGAAGGTGGTGGGGGAGAGAGAAAGCAAAAAAAGAGAGAGAGAAACGCAAGAAAAGGAAAGCGAGAGAGAATGGATGACAGGAGGGGGAAATGGAAGGCTAATGCTGCATACACACGGTCGGAATTTCCGATGGAAACAGTCCGATGGGAGCTTTTCATCGGATTTTCCAACCGTGTGTATGCCCATCGGTCTTTTTCTGTCGGAATTTCCAACGGACTTTAGATTGAGAACCTGTTCTTAATTTTTCCGACGGAAAACCTTTCTATCGGATTTTCCGATCGTGTGTATGCAATTCCGACACGCAAAATTCCAACGCATGCTCGGAAACAATTCGACGCATGCTCAGAAGCATTAAACTTCCCTTTTATAGTGCAGTCAAACGTTTTTTAAGGCGTGGTGTTATTGACCGTCGGAATTTGGAAACCATCAGAGCTTTTTCCGACGAGAATTTTCCGACCGTGTGTACGCGGCATTAGGCTAAGTGAAAAATAGATATAGCTACTTTCTCTGCTGCAGGCTTGAGCAAATGCCAGTATATACATGCAGATATCTTAGTTAAGAGACAACTTTTGCCCCCCACAGAAGGGATTCTCTATCTTATATGTGCATTTAGCTGCCCAAGAATAGGGACTGCACCTGGGAGAGGCTTGAACCCAGCCGGAAGCTGCCAACTGCAGAGGTAAGGGACGTTCGACCACCATTCACTGACCATGAGGGGAAAAAAAGGAGAATGCTGGGAGTGCACTAATCCTTTTTTTTTATAATATTCACTGGTCCTGAGGGAGGAGCCAAGGTGGAGCTTGTCACAGGTATGCTGCCATGGAGGCACCAGGAAAACACTGATAATAGTCTATGGACACATAGGATAACATGCTGGGGAGTTTATTGTCTGTAGAAAAAAATGCCTGAAGCCAAAAACAGCAGCTGTAAAAATGTCCAGTGTACATGAGGCCTACATATACTGCCAGAATGTTGCTGTATTTAAAAAAAAAAACAGCAAATTGCATGTACATTTGACATTTGTATTCAGTAGCACCTGTTCAAATCAATGCATTGCCTTGCTTAGTGTTGCATAAAAAAAAAAAAAAGTTTAATGCCGCGTACACACGAGCAGAATTTCCGTCCAAAAAACCTTGGATGGTTTTTCCCGACTGAATTCCGCTCAAGCTTGCCTTGCATACACACAGTCACACAAAAGTTCTCTAAACTTTCGACCATCAAGAATGCGGTGACGTACAACACTACGACAAGCTGAGAAAATTAAGTTCAATGCTTCCGAGCATGCGTCAAATTTTTTCCGAGCATGCGTGATTTTTTGCGCGTCCGAATTGCATACAGACAAACGCATTTTGGGATAGGAACTTTTCCCGACCGAAAAAATAGAGAACATGCTCTCAACCTTTTGCTGGCTGGAATTCCGCCAGCAAAAGCTCTCATCTGAGTTTTGCTGGCGGAAATTCCGATCGTGTGTACGTGGCATAACATGCTGAATTTTGCTGATACTCTGCTCATCAGAGTAGAGTGGGCTGGATGACAGGTCCGTGTTCGCTCAGTTTGTGCAGAGTGGCCACAAATAGACCCCGCTCTGCTCTATGGGCAGCCGAGAGTAAACCCACTCCGCTGTCTGTTTACACCTGGCTGCCTCCGATCTGGTCCGCCCAAACAGAAGAGGTCACAGTCTTCCATCTTTTTTAGCGGGCCTCATCAGACCCGGAGGTAGGCAAGTGTAAATGAGCACAAGTCCATTTTCGACTGTGGGTCCATAGGAATGCATGGACCTTCCGATCGGGCCCACCTGCAAAACTGGCAAAAGTGTCAAAGGGCCCTTAAAGCGGAGTTCCACCCAAAAATGGAACTTCCGCTTTAAGGGAAGGTGACCCCCTGACATGCCACATCTGGCATGTCATTTTTTTTGGGGGGGGGGAGCGGAACCCCACCTAGTTAGAGGGTTCTAGCTCCCACTTCCTCCTGGCGCAGCCGCAGCGCCGGAAGGAAGATCACCTCTCCCCCCTCCCTCTCGGCAATCATCTGGGACATGTCACAGGTCCCAGATGATTGCTCGGCCAGTCATAGCACGCCGTTCGGCTCGCGCATGCGCAGTGCGCACGCGACTGTGAAGCCACAACGAGGCGCCCACAGTGACAGTGTCCGACTATTAAAAGTCAGTAGCTGCAGTATTTGTAGCTGCTGACTTTAAATTTTTTTTTTAAGCGGAACTCTGCTTTAAAAGGAAAACTATAATGGATTTGGATCAGTATTATAAGTATTATTACTGTCTTTTTAACTGTTAATCCATACACATACAGTATATACATACATACAAATACACACAATTTTTGACAAATAAACATTGCAATATATGACAAGACAAATGAAACCCAGAGAAGATGTTAAACCTTCGACAGAGCTGTAATGCGTGAGGGCTGGGATAAGTCATTGCTGTTTACTTAAGAAGATGTATACAAAACCAATCATTTTAACGCAACACAAGGCAACATGCAATAACATACTTTTTAATTTGTAACGGCCAAATAACATGTAGTAATCTACATCCCATTTTGACACAAAGGACTTATAAAACAGGGAAGGTTGAAGGTTTTTCCCACAATAAGTTAGAGTTAGAACATGCATACGGTACAAAATACTGCTGGAACAAATATGGAAAGGATTTGTTTTTTCTTGTGTCATGTCATTAACAAAAATGTATATGTTTTTTGCCTATGTTAATAAATAAAGACATTGGGGGTTATTTACTAAAACTGGAGAGTGCAAAATCTAGTGCAGCTCTGCATAGAAACCAATCGGCTTCCAGGTTTTATTGTCAAAGCTTAATTGAACAAGCTGACGTTAGAAGCTGATTGGCCGCCATGCACAGCTGCAACCAGGTTCTGAGTGCTCCGGTTTTAGTAAATCTCCCCAGATCCCTACAGAGCTAATATTTTGGTTTGGCATGGTTGCTGGCAAGTGTAATCAAACCTGGCTTCCTACATTTCATGGGGCTTCACTTCAATTTCCAATTTTCCAAACTGGCGTAATGGAAGTAAATAAAGTAGAATAAATAACTGGTGACTCTTTTGCTAAAGCCTTTCCACCTTGGGGTTAGGAAATATTACAAATAGGATTGGGGGGAGTTGGCCTGTAAAAATATAATTAAAAAAAAAAACAAAAACCTTCTTCCCATTTCCTTGTTCCTTTTAGTATGCACTATCATGTGATGCCACAATTCATGTTACAGACAAGAGGATTAATGTTCCTTCAGCTCCTGAATGTATAGAACAAGCAGCGGTAAGTGGTTTTCCTTTAGAGTGGAAAAATGGGAATTTGTAATATAAAAAGCAAATGTAAATAGAAATATTGCATCTCTTATTTTGTTTTTACTTTAAAATAGGGAAACTCTAGCTAAGTAGCAGTTGGGTATCATAAAATATAACATTTTTTTTTTTTACTTTTTTTTGCATCTCAGTGTTGCTAATCTCCTCTGGCCTTTTTAGCCACTTCCTATATACATGCTGCAGCTCACTTCTCTGGACTGGATTTTAATGAAGATGATGGTGAACCATGCATGCACAATGTGGGCACAGCTGCTGTGTTGTAGTCTCAACCATGGGTGCATGGGAGGCACTAGGTAGTAAATGCATAAGGCACTCATGGGATCCACGTTGGTTCTTATAATGAAAACTGTATATATACACTCACCAGCCACTATATTAGGTACACCTTGCCAGTACCGGGTTGGACTCCCTTTTGCCTTCAGAACTGCTTTAATTCTTTGTGGCATAGATTTAACAAGGTGTTGGAAACATTCCTCAGAGATTTTGGTCCATATTGACATGACAGCATCACACAGTTGCTGCAGATTTTTTGGCTGCACATCCATGATGTGAATCTCCCATTCCAGCACATCCCAAAGGTGCTCTATTGAATTGAGATCTGGTGACTGTGGAGGTCATCGGAGTACAGTGACCTCATTGTCATATTCTAGAAACCAGTGGTGAGATGATTTGAGCTTCGTGACATGGTGCATTATCCTGCTGGAAGGAGCCATCAGAAGATGGGTACACTGTAGTCATAAAGGGATGGACAGGGTCAGCAACAATACTCAGGTATGAAGTGGCATTTAAATGATGCTCAGATGGTACTAAGGGGCCCAAAGTGTGCCACGCCATTTCACCACTACTGCCACCAACAACAACTGATGCAAGGCAGGATGGATCCATGTTTTCATGTTGTTTAGGCCAAATTCTAACCCTACCATCTGAATGTCGCAGCTGAAATTGAGACCCATCAAACTAGGCAATATTTTGGCAATCTATTGACCAATTTTGGTGAGCCTGTGTGAATTGTAGCCTCAGTTTCCTGTTCTTAGCTGACAGGAGTGGCACTCAGTGTGGTCTTCTGCTGCTGTAGCCCATCTGCTTCAAGGTTCAATGTGTTTTGAGTTCAGAGATGGTATTCTGCATACCTTGATTGTAATGAGTGGTTATTTGAGTTACTGTTGCCTTTCTATCATCTCTAACCAGTCTGCTCATTCTCCTCTGACCCCTGACATCAACAAGGCATTTTAGTCCACACAACTGCCGCTCACTGGACATTTTTTCAGACCATTCTCTGTAAACCCTAGAGATGATTGTGAGTGAAAATCCCAGTAGATCAGCAATTTTTGAAATACTCAGACCAGTCCTTCTGGTACCAACAACAATGCCACATTCAAAGTCATAAATAATAAATGCATTGAGTTGCTGCCATGTGATTGGCTGATTAGCAATTTGTGTTACCAAGCAATTGAACAGGTGTACTTAATAAAGTGGCCAGTGAGTGTGTATATATATATATATATATATATATATATATATATATATATATATAATAATGTATAAAAGATTGAAAACCACTTATGAAATTGCATTAAAATGATAGAGCATATGTGAGATTGATTTGATGAATGAAGGAAGCTTGACATGAGAGAAGCAATTGAGTCCTAATTCTGAAAGCGTAGGTTGTTTGGCTGTCCTGCTCACCCTTTTGCTTTATAAGTATAACTAAAGGCAAAACTTTATTTTTTTAGTTTTAGATCGAGTAAAGCGGGATTAGAACACCTGTCAGTTTTTATTGCTGTTGCTTGGGTTGTCCCCAAAAAAGTAATAGAGGGGAAATCTTCCAATGGGGACACTAGTTATGGTGACCCGGGGGTCCCCAAGGAATTCCCTTAATTTGCAGGGATTTCCTCTCACTTCTTGTTTGGCTATGGGACAGGAAGTGAAGGAAAATCTCTGCAAATTGACAGGAGTTATAACCCTGCCTTGCTCTATCCCAAATGAAGAAAGTTTTGCCTATAGTTCTACTTTACATCACTGATCTGGAACAAATAAAAACAAAAGGACTTCTGACATTTCTCCTAGACTCCTGTTCTGCATGTTTGCTCAGCGTTATTAACTTACCGTAGTACGTAATGAAGCCAATGGATCAGCGTAATATGTGGGCTACTAAAATCTGTGTAAGGAGGACAGCAATTGGGAGCTCATATATTTCTACATTGGGGCTGAGAGGTTTACTTCAATGTGTATGTAAGCCCTAGCAATGAACTTTGCTTCTTTCCTCTCTTTTGGTCTGTTAAATATACATTGAAAGTATTTTGTTATATTTTTTTGATATAAAAAAAAAATGCATTTGGCAAAAAAGATGTGGAAATTTAAAGAATCTATTTGTGTGGAAAAGTTTAAAGAATGGATATAAAAAGCTGAAAAAAACAGCTCTATAGTTTAGCTGTATGGTGCCAATGGCACTGCAGGGAACTCACATACTGAAAATAAGTGAAGAATATAATAAAGATTTATTTTCACATTTAGCAGTTACCTATCTACAGTAGACCCAAAGATCAGCCAACTTGCAGAATCTGGTACTGTCTGAACCCTCCCATAGACATTTTAATAGTCAACTAATTTATAGTGGGTGCCCATAATCTCCGGTCTATGGGTAACCCCACATGTAAACACCACTGGCTCTGTTTTCATATGTTCCATACCAGTGCCAGGACAAGGTCATCCAGAGCCCAGGGCGAACATGCCAAATTGCACCCCACCCCCCCCCCCCCAAAGATGTATGATTATGTGTCAAAAAAAAAAACCCAAAAAAAAATTATTTAAAAATCGAGCACTAATTTACATACTCCCCCAAAGCATAAATCCCCCCTTCCTCCCAGTACAAATCCACCCCCCTGCTGAAATCCCCCCCTCCTGGCACAAATCTTTGTCCCCCCCATCTATCCCCTAGCTCAAAACCTCTCTCTCCCCATATGTCCCCAGCACAAATCCCCCCTCAAAAGAAAACTTCCCCCTCCTAGCACAAATCCTCCACCCCTCAAAGTTCCCCTCCAAAGCACAAATCCTCTCCCACCACTCCAAATCTCCCCCTCCTAGCACAACCCCCCGCCCAAAAAAAGATCTTAGCACAAATACTGCCCCCCCCCCCCCCCCCCACTATATTACCTTTTCTAGCGCAAAACTCCCAAATCCTCCTCCTAGCACAAGTCCTCTTCACCCCTCCCAACACACACACCCCCCCCCCAAATCACACACTCACCATCACCACCCAAATTTCCCATCCTAGAACAATTCTTACCCCCCCATTTTCCCACTCCCAACACAAATTTCATCCCACCAATCTCCTCGTGGTGCCCCCCACTCACATTATAACACAGTGCCCAGGGAAGCCGCCCCTCCTGCCCCCCCCCCCCCCCCCCCCCCCTGTCCTGGCCCTGTTCCATACACTGCCTTGTTGGATAAGTAGCTTCATGTTTGTGTAGAAATATAGTATTTTGCTATGCACTTCCAAATCAATCAAATATGCTATTAGGTTAAACAAGAATGAAAAACATTTAAACACATATGCAATATGTGACTGTAATGTGTATATTTAAAGGGACTAACTTTGAAAACATTAAACCAATTTATGTTCTATTCAACTAAGATTTAAAGCACTTTTGGCAAAGTTTACATGGGCCACAAAGGTATATTGGTGGAAAAACATGTGGGATTATATAAATATGATATAATTGTGTTGCAGAGACTGCTGCGCGTATATGGTCTATCTCCTCTACGCAAAATCTATAGACCTGGTAAAAGAGATGAAAACCTGAACCTCTTCAATTCTAAGATAATAAATCAGAAATCCGAAGGTAAGAAAAATAACCACCAGAAAGAACACAAAAAAGAAAAGAAGGGAAAACAGGACAAAAGATCCCTTCGAAAGCACAAACATGATCATGAAGATAAGTCTTCTTCAGAGGAGGTGGTTAAAATTGGAAATAAAGCCACTGCAGCTTCACACCAGGTTCCAGATTTGTCAAGTGCTCAACCTAATATGCCAGGTAAACAGGGAGTTCCAAAAGATGTTGGAGAAACATTAGTGTTAGAGCTTCCTACTGTGCCAAAATGTCCTGGCAAGATATGGCAACCATTAAGTTTGACTACAACAGCCAAAGGTTTAACCGATGATGATCTTGCATTTGCTATTTCTGATTTCAAACCTCTGCCAGAAAAAGAAGATGAGCAGAGCAAACCTTACACCCCAAAACAAATTTCAGTCATTAACGATGAAGACCTGTTAATATGATTCATAACAAGTGCAAATAAATTCAGAGATGATGCTGTTCAATTGAAACATCTAAAATCATGTTAACCAATATTAGTTGATGTAATGCATTGTAAAGAAGTTTGTCTTATACATTACAATAAAAACTTGGAATATGCTGTGATAATACAGTCATTTCAAATCTGTATTTGTTTGCTGTTGAAAGCAAAGATAATGTAAAGTCTAAGTGCAATGATAAGATTGATAAATTATAAATCTGAAATAAATTCTACTTTTGTCTCTTCCTGAATTAAGCTAATCTACTACAACTCTGATAAAAATAACAGTGATAGGTGATATTAGTAGTCATAGGTGTCTGCAGCCTATTAAATTAGGTTGTGCACCTTAAAGATCAACCACGCATGCACGCACATTTTAGGCAGTGCAGTTAGAATGCGTTCAAACTTTTATTATTATTGTTTATTTGTATTATTTTAAAAAAAGGAAAGTGAGCGAACAGAAGACAAATCTAAATCTAATCAACATTTGGTATGACTATCCTTTGGCAACAAACCCTATGGAAGTCTATGGGACCCGAATTGAAAAATCAAAATTCCCCATTTAGGAGGCTTATATACAAGTTATTGGCCATAAACAGGGTATGGGGGCTAGGCTACTGCCCTGTGGGACAATTTAAAAAAAAAACATTTTAAAAAGATTAGCAGTGCTTTTAATGATGCTTA
>JAQSEC010002158.1:0-23588 GCA_028564925.1 Lithobates sylvaticus
CCCCAAGTCACATCAGTGACCTCATCATCATCTCCACCATCCTCATTAAAACTGTAAACAACTTAGTAATACACTGTAGCTGGAGGAACATGACTGCCAATTTGTGTACCAGTGTTCTCCCCTCTCTGTAGGCTCATGCTCCTGCCTTCATCAACCTTAACCTCTAAACGAACATCTGAATCAAGAAATGGCTGTGCATCATCAAGAAGCAAGTGGCTGACACTGTGTTCAAATAACTCAGCTGACTCCTCCATGCCTGATGCTGGGGCTATGGCAGGAATAGCTGTGGACAAGGATGCAGGTTTGGGCACTCTTGCAGCTGCAGTGGACTGTGAACCAGTCTCTGCTTGGGTGATGGAGGACAAAGAGGATGAAGATGGTTTAGTAAGCCAGTCCACCAACTCCTCTGTATGTTGTGGCTGGATAGCATGGGCAACATCACTAAACAGAGGAAATGATGCCCTGTCTGAGGACTGACCACGTCCACCTTTGCCTGTGGATGCATACGCTGCTGGTTCCCTCACACTGCCATGGGAACGTCTGCCTCTCCTTGTTGTCCTCCCAGACATGATGGAGGGGAGTACTTATTGACACAATGTAATATAGATGTGGAAATGTTTACATGGATGCACTTTAATGAATGAAAAGTGGTGTTTGGTGCACTTTAACTTGAGTACTCACTACTACACAGACACACTTCACTGATACACTATATTATACTGCAGTAAAACTGCACTGATGCACTGCAATATACTGCATCAAACGTGCACTAACGCACTGAACTATACTGCGTTAAAACGGCTCATAACGCACTGAAATATACAGTGTTAAACTTTCAGTAATGCACTGAACTGTACTGCGTTAAACGGCACATAACGCACTAAATATACAGTGGTAAACTTGCAGTAATGCACTTAACTATACTGCATTAAATGGAAAATAATGCACTGAAATATAAGGTGTTTAACTTACAGTAACGCACTGAACTGTAGTTTTAAACGGAAAATAACGCACTGAAATATTCGCTTTTAGACTTGCAGTAACGCACTGAACTGTACTGCATTAAATGGAAGATAACACACTGAAATATACGGCATTAACCACTTCCCGACCGCCCCATGTAGATATACGTCAGCAGAATGGCACGTACAGGCAAAACCACGTACCTGTACGTGCCATTCTTCCGGCCGGTGGGGTGTCCGATCGGAACCCCCCGGCCGGCGGGGACGGTCGGGATCGCTACAGAAGCGATCAGAGACGAGGGGCCAGCCAGTGGTTTCTGGCCACCCCCTCGCGATCGCTCCTGGCGAATCAGATGCTTCCCCTTCCTGTGTAATTGTAAACACAGGCAAGGGGAAGTGATGTCACGCTTCTCGTGCCGGTCTTTCTGACCGGGACGCCGAGCGGAGAAGACACACAAGTAAGTGCACAACAGTAAACTGACACCAGGACACTTAGGCACACAATCCACCCCCCTGTCACCCCCAGATCACCCCCTGCCCCCCCCAGTCACATTGTCACTGATTGCAGTGATCATTTATTTACTGATCACTGCATTTAGTGTCAGTGTGACTGTAATAACTGTCAGGGCAGTTAGTTTTAGGCCCCTTTAGGTCTAAGGTAGCCCCCTACCCCCCCCCCAATAAAGGTTTAACCCCTTGATTGCCCCCTAGGTAACCCTTTCACCCCCTTTTGCCAGTGTCACTAAGCGATCGTTTTTCTGATCGCTGCATTAGTGTCACTGGTGTCGCTAGGTAGCCAGTTTTTTTTTTAGGTAACCGCCAGGTTTATATAGGTTCATAAATAGGTTTATAGGTCAGGTACCCCCATATTACAACCTAAATAAAGGTTTTAACCCCTTGATTGCCCCTAGAGTTAACTCTTTCACCAGAGATCACCGTATAAGTGTCACTGGTGACGCTGGTTAGTCAGTTAGTTATTTAGTTATTTAGGTTCTCCGTCAGGTTTTTATATAGCGTCAGGTACCCCCATATATTACCTAATAAAGGTTTTAACCCCCTGATTGCCCCTAGTTAACCCTTTCACCAGTGATCACCGTATAACTGTTACGGGTGACGCTGGTTAGTTAGTTTGTTTTTTATACTGTCAGGGCACCCGCCATTTATTACCCAATAACGGTTTAACCCCCTGATCGCCCGGCGGGTGATATCAATTAGGTTTTAGGGTCAAATAAGGTCTGCGTCGCCCCAGGTTAGTGCCAGTACCGCAAACACCCACGCGCAAAGCATACACCTCCCTTAGTGGTATAGTATCTGACCAGATCAATATCTGATCTGATCAGATCTATACTAGCGTCCCAGCAGTTTAGGGTTCCAAAAAACGCATTGTTAGCGGGATCAGCCCAGATACCTGCTAGCACCTGCGTTTTCCCCCTCCGCCCAGCCCAGCCCAGCCCACCCAAGTGCAGTATCGATCGATCACTGTCACTTACAAAACACTAAGCACACATAACTGCAGCGTTCGCAGAGTCAGGCCTGATCCCTGCGATCGCTAACAGTTTTTTTGGTAGCGTTTTGATTCAGTCGCCAGCAGCCTAGGAGCTTTTTTTCCTGTGAATCTCACTAGTGTACTACTAAATTTAGAGCCCAAAATGGCAAATCGCAAGTACACTAGTGAACAGGCCTACTTGTTTCTGATTATGTCAGATAGTGAAGAGGAGGTCACTCATCTGTCAGAATCAGGCTCAGAATACGATCCAGTAGACGACAGCAGCTCCATGACAGATAGCTCTGGCGACGGAGGTGAGGTCCCTGCTAAGGTCAGGCGTACCCGATCCCGATCTTCTGCTGTTGTTGAGGTGCAGGAACCGCAGGTCTCTCGTATGGAGCAGAGAAGTACTAGTGCCGCTATTCCTTCTGGTGAACTGGCAAGCACCAGCGGCCTAGTACACCCTGGACGTAGTCAAACCAGCACTGCAGTAACACTTGGTGACGTGGCGAGTCCCATAATTGCAGTTCAAGCTGGCGAGGTGGCAAGCACAAGTAGTGTCCCGCTGCCACCAAGAAGAAGACAAAGGCAGGCCCGTCGATCACATAGTGTCCTTCCTGCAGAATTCGCCAATCCTGATTGGGTGCCCACCACTTCTGCAGAACCCGTACTTCCCCCATTCACTGGCCAACCCGGTATTCAGGTGGAAACAGCTGATTTTAAGCCATCCGATTTTTTATCGCTGTTTTTCACGGAAGATCTCTATAGACCTATTGTGGACCAAAGTAATATATACGCTGGTCAATACATCGCCGCTAATCCCAAGTTGCCTTCCCTTGCCAGAGATTGGAAACCAATTACGGTTTCCGAATTTAAGTCCTTTCTGGGCCTTTCCCTCAACATGGGCATGCATAAATTCCTGACTCTGAGGACTTATTGGTCCACCCTCGCAGTCCACCATATGCCCGTGTTCTCTCGCTCCATGTCCAGGACACGATACGAACAGATCTTGCGTTTCATGCACTTCAGTGACAATGAACTCTTTCGTCCTCGTGGAGACCCTGAATTTGATCGGCTCTACAAAATTCGGCCCCTCATAAACCACTTCAACCAACGTTTTGCAGCCTTGTTTACTCCCAATCAAGTTGTCTGCGTTGACGAGTCCCTGATTAAGTTTTCTGGCCGCTTGTCTTTCAAACAGTTCCTTCCCAGCAAGCGTGCCAGATACGGGGTCAAGCTCTACAAGCTCTGTGACAGGGCAACAGGCTATACGTGGAGCTTTTCGGTTTATGAGGGAAAAGATAGTCACGTAGAGCCGGAGAACTGTCCAGATTACATAGGGAGCGCTGGCAAGATAGTGTGGAACTTGGTGTCACCCTTATTCGGAAAGGGGTACCACATGTACGTGGACAATTATTACAGGAGCGTGCCACTGTTTAGTCATTTGTTTGATCATCAGATTGGAGCATGTGGCACCGTGCGACCTAATCGCCGGGGCTTTCCCCAGCGGCTTGTAGATTCCCCTCTTAGGCTGGGGGAGAGAGCCTGCTTGAAGTGTAATAATTTGCTCGTTATGAAGTGGAGGGATAATAGGAATGTTTTCGTTCTTACCTCCCTTCATGCAGACACGACAGTCCAAATTCGTACGGCGGCTGGTGTTGTGACGAAACCCCTCTGTGTCCACGAGTATAACCTTAATATGGGAGGGGTGGACCTCAACGACCAGTTGTTGGCGCCGTACCTAGTTGTCCGTAAGGCTAGACGCTGGTACAAAAAAGTGTCTATTTATTTGTTCCAATTGGCTTTTCTGAATGCTCATGTGCTATACGGAGCTTCAGGCGGGAGGTTACCCTTCCTTGAATTCCAGGAAGAGGTTCTCACAGACCTTCTGTTTCCAGACGGTTCTGCACCACACCATTCCCTACGAAATGCAGTTAGCCGGCTGTATGAGAGGCATTTTCCTTATGTCCTCCCGAGTACCCCTAACCAACGAGCCCCCCAAAAAAGATGTCGTGTCTGTAGCAAGCGCGGATGTAGGCATGACACCCGTTATTTTTGTCCACGCTGTCCTGACAATCCTGGTCTCTGCATTGGTGAATGTTTTGAACGCTACCACTCACTAGTGACTAGTGAGGTATTAGGTTAGGATTTTGGTATTTGCTTTGCAGGTATGGTATGGTAAGGTCTTACTGTTATACTGTAATGTTACTTTGTTTTAATGTTAACCATTATTTGCTTAGCAGGTACGCCATTCAGTTGCAGCGTGGATTTATTTATCTTGACAGCAACAGCGTTTGCTCCCACGATACATAAAGCCGCAACTCCAACGCTGTAGGAGGTGATTTCACCACCACAGTTAAAAAAAAGAGCATATATGCCGAAGCATGGGGGCAGCAGAGGGCGGAGGAGCGATTTTGCTCCTAATGCCACGTACATATGGTCGAAATTCCGACGGAGGCTTGCCCGTGGAAAAGTCCGACCATGTGTACGTGGCATAACTTTTTTGCGGGAGGATGCCCCCATGCTTCGGCATATATAAATGGTGCATGTATGCCCATCATTAGAAGTGGGTGGATGAAGGGAGGTATTCTAATGGTGGTTATACCCACCGCGCCATTGGGAAATTGGGAAAGCATTTTATCACACCGATCTTGGTGTGGTCAGATGCTTTGAGGGCAGAGGAAAGATCTAGGGTCTAATAGACCCCAATTTTTTCAAAAAAAGAGTACCTGTCACTGCCTATTGCTATCATAGGGGATATTTACATTCCCTGCGATAACAATAAAAATGATAACTAAGAAAAAAAAATGGAAGGAACAGTTTAAAAATAAAATAAAAAAGCACCCCTGCCCCCCCTTCTCTTGCGCAAAGGCGAACACAAGCGTTGGTCTGGCGTCATATGTAAACAGCAATTGCACCATGCATGTGAGGTATCACCGCGAAGGTCAGATCGAGGGCAGTAATTTTAGCAGTAGACCTCCTCCGTGAATCTAATGTGGTAACCTGTAAAGGCTTTTAAAGGCTTTTAAAAATGTATGTAGTTTGTCGCCACTGCGTGTTTGTGCGCAATTTTAAAGCATGTCGTGTTTGGTATCCATGTACTCGGCCTAAGATCATATTTTTTATTTCATCAAAAATTTGAGCAATATAGTGTGTTTAAGTGCATTAAAATAAAAAAAGTGTATTTTTTCCACAAAAAATGCGTTTGAAAAATCGCTGCGCAAATACTGTGTGGAAAAAAAAAATGCAACACCCACCATTTTAATCTGTAGGGCCTTTGCTTTAACAATATATATAGTGTTTGGGGGTTCAACGTAATTTTCTTGCAAAAAAAAAAATATGTTTTCATGTAAACAAAAAGTGTCAGAAAGGGCTTTATCTTCAAGTAGTTAGAAGAGTGGGTGACGTGTGACATAGGCTTCTAAATGTTTTGCATAAAATGCCAGGACATTTCAAACCCCCCCCCCCCCCCCAAATGACCCCATTTTGGAAAGTAGACACCCCAAGCTATTTGCTGAGAGCAATGTTGAGCCCATTAAATATTTTTTTTTTGGTCCCAAGAGATTGAATAATGAAAAAAAAAAAAATATATATATTTTTTTACAAAAAGTTGTCACTAAATGATATATTGCTCAAACATGCCATGGGCATATGTGGAAATACACCCCAAAATACATTCTGTTGCTTCTCCTGAGTACGGGGATACCACATGTGTGGGACTTTTTGGGAGCCTAGCCGCGTACGGGACCCCAAAATCCAAGCACCGCCTTCAGGCTTTCTAAGGGTGTAATTTTTTTATTTCACTCCTCACTGCCAATCACAGTTTCGGAGGCCATGGAATGCCCAGATGGCACAAACCACCCCCAAATGACCCCATTTTGGAAAGTAGACACCCCAAGCTATTTGCTGAGAGGTATGGTGAGTATTTTGCAGATCTCGCTTTTTGCCACAAAGTTTTGAAAATTGAAAAAAGAAAAAAAAAAAAGTTTTTTCTTTACTTTCTTCATTTTCAAAAACACATGAGAGCTGTAAAATACTCACCATGCCTCTCAACAAATAGCTTGGGGTGTCTACTTTCCAAAATGGGGTCATTTGGGGGAGTTTTGTGCTATTTTGGCATTTTATGGCCTTCGAAACTGTGATAGGTAGTGAGGAGTGAAATCAAAAATTTGCACCCTTAGAAATCCTGAAGGCAGTGCTTGGTTTTCGGGGTCCCGTATGCGGATAGGCTCCCAAAAAGTCCCACACATGTGGTATCCCCGTACTCAGGAGAAGCAGCAGAATGTATTTTGGGGTGTAATTCCACATATGCCCATGGCATGTGTGGGCAATATATCATTTAGTGACAACTTTGGGCAAAAAAAAAAAAAGTTTGTAATATTCCCGCAACTTGTGGCAAAATATAAAATATTCCATGTACTCAACATGCCTCTCAGCAAAAAGCTTGGGGTGTCTACTTTCCAAAATGGGGTCATTTGGGGGGGGTTTTGTGCTATTTTGGCATTTTATGGCCTTCGAAACTGTGATAGGTAGTGAGGAGTGAAATCATATGATATAAAAGAAAAAAAAAAAATCTCGCGCAATAAATAGCTAAAACTTAAAATAGTGCAATATTACCTGTGAAAAATATATAGTAAAATGCAATAATAATAAAGTGCAATTATTATAAAGTGCAATTGTTATAATAAAGTATTCGGTGAAGAATGGATGTGCATCCAAGTGCTAAATGTTACACCATACATTAAAGTAATGTGCTATATGATATAAAACATAACATACATGTGCATCAAAGTGCTAATATGTACACGAACAAATTATTAAAGTGCTGTGCATAAATAGTATAAAAACCAATAATAAATGGGTGTTTAAATGCTTCAGGGGGGCGGATGAATGGTTAAAAATATTCAAAATAGTTCAAAAGGTTCACGTAGTCCTAGACTGGGTATATGTATAAATAGGTTAAAACAGTCTTCAAGTTAATCCATCCAATCTTGATACTATAGATGCATATGGTCAGGTGCCGTGACAGCCCAAATCATGCAGTGGTGGATTAGTAGTTTTAGGGTACTTGGTCCTGTTTATATAGGTACAATCCCATCACCAGTCTCCCAGAACTCTCACCTTTAAGATGCGGTATTGAAGCTTTTCGGGCTTATCCTGTAGCCCCACACGGTATAGATACAAATTGGTCGGCAGACCCTGGTAAGAGTGAAGCCCTTCTCCTTTAGCAGCGTCTTGGTGTTTAAAACCTGTGATGCTTAGTGTCACGATGTGACACAGTGCCAAACAGAAAGGAAAAAGGGGGGGAAGCCTCCACTAGTGTAGTATTTCGTTAATTGTAAACAGTTTATTAAGAATAGGCATGAGGTTGGACTCTTACATTAAAAACAAAGTAAACCGGCATATAGATACAAAGTATAAGCTTTGGCGTTCTCAGCGCCTTCTCACGTCTCTCACGTCTCTGTCTCCTTCTGCGGCCACTCCCTACGCGTTACGACACGTCACGTGTCTTCATCTGGGGAACCGGATTGGTTGAATGGGCTAGGTTTATATTGCGTGAGAACCGGAAGTAAACATTCGGCCATCTTGGTTGTGGTCGGATGTCTGGTTGGTGGCGGCCATTTTACTGGTGGTTTGTTATACTTATTGCGGCGGATATATCTACGGCAATGCGTTCCACCTAAGCGTTCCACCTTTATGGCAGCCATTTTTCGGAGGACAATGAATTATTATTGAACGACCTAAATGCCGTGGTTTCTGGCTATTGATGATAGCGTAATCGATGTTAATCTATTCAGTGTGTTCGTTCTGCTCATATTGTACAGTCCCCACCTGAATATATGTATACATATTGTTGGTGACTGTTTCGGTCTAATAGTATATTGTAATTGGTTGCATCAGAATAGCATATAAACAAGGCTATACTCCTAATGGAGTGCCTGCTGGTTTTAGGTTCTATGTTGGACCAAATAGATACTTAGAGATTTAAAGAGTGTCCTATATGGAAGGACACTACATATTACACCATTAGGTTCTATATTGAACCGAATAGGTACTTCAAGATTTGAGGAGTGTCCTATAAGGAAGGACACTACATATTAGACCATTACCACCATACATGTATAAAATCGATATTAAATTCCCAAAGATCAGCAAATTAATTTTGCATATGTAAATAAATATGTGAACGTTTGTTATAATAAAAATGGAATAAAATGCATTAAAATAATGTTATAGGTGGCCTCTATAAATATGTATGTCATCCATACATTTATAGAGGGATAACTGGACATAGAGATGTGAGAAACCCTTGAGATTCCTTCTGTTAGTCATATACAAAGGTATAAACATAGTTAAAAACTTCAAGTTTAAAATATTCATCATTACATAAGATACATCAGGCAGCCATTTTCTATGTTGCATGCATTGGTTCTGTATTTATGATGAATGTATTGATGAAATGTGGTTAAAAATTCAAATATATATGTATATATTGGAATCGACTATACGGATAAACTCAAATATAAAAAATTTAAAAATATTTAAAAGATTAATAACCTTATCTATGGGTGATCCAGATGGTGGTGTAGAATCATATACTCAGGTCATTATCTCACTCATTGTTGGTGTTAATATATAGTACTATAACTATATAGAGGATAACTTCTACTTGGGGTATATTGATTTAGAAGTTACTCAGGAAACAGTTCAGATCGAACTCCACATTGAGTCCTCCAGGGATGAGTGTGCGCATTGTGTGAATCCATCTCGATTCTTTTTGACTTATTGTACGGATTTTATGGCTGCCTCTCCATGCTTTATTGTATCGTTCAATTCCCCAAAATTGTAAAGATGATGGATCTTGGTTGTGTTTTAGTGCAAAGTGTTTTGACACATTATGCTTGGGGTATCCACGTTTAATGTTTCGCACGTGTTCTTCTATTCTTGTTTTTAAAGCCCTTTTTGTTCTTCCCACATATTGGAGATTACAGCTGCATTGCAGCACGTATACAACTCCTTCTGTATGGCAGCCTATGAAGTCTCTTATTTTGTGAGTTTCTCCCGTATTTGTGGCTATAAAGTCCGTTTTCTTTTTTTGCGATTTTTGTGCATGTCTGCAGGCATAGCACTTACGACAGGGATAGAATCCCTTCCCAGAGAAAAATGTAAAGGCAGGTTTTAATGGCGGTTCTACTACAGATTTTACTACTAGATCTCTAATAGTAGGGGCCCTTGTGTAAACGATATTCGGTTTTTGAGGTAGTACGGTTTTTAAATCCTTATCTCTTTTCAGGATGTGCCAATGTCTTTCAATTAATTTCGCAACTTCTTTATGTTGTATGTTGTAGTCTAAAATTAGACAAGGTGCTTCATTTTGATAACTTTTTTTCGGTTTATCCTGAAGCATCATTGTTCTGTCCATTTTGCTGACATCTTGTATTTGTTTTTCTATCCATTGGTCATCATATCCTTTAGTTTTGAATCTTTCTCCTATTTGTTTTGCCTGGGTTTGGTAATCTTCTTCCTTCGTGCAGTTCCTTTTTATTCTTATTAGTTGCCCCTTTGGAATGTTGTATAGCCACGGTTTGTGGTGGCAACTGTTAAGTGAGAGGTAGCTATTAGTGTCTACATTTTTGAAGAACGTTTTAGTTGTTATTTTATTTCCTTCCAGACTTATTTTAAGGTCAAGGAAGTCAACCTCTTTCTCATCTATTTTCCAAACGAGTTTAATGTTGTTTTCGTTTTCATTTAGTCGCATAAGGAATGATTCCAGTGTGTTTCTGTCTCCATTCCACACGATTATTACATCGTCGATGTATCTTTTGTACAGGGTGAGCTCTGCTGGGGTATCATTATATATTGTTTCATCTTCCCATTGGGCCATAAACGCATTGGCCACTCCTGGGGCAAACTTGGCACCCATGGCTATGCCTATGGCCTGTTTATAATAGTTCTGGTTGTGCCAGAAGTAATTATATTTAAGGCAAAAATCAAGGCATTTAATGAGGTATTTCCTTTGTTTGCATATGTAGTTGCTATAATTCCTCAAAAGCCATTTAGTTGCTGAGCATGCATTATGATGTTGTACTATCGTGTATAACGATGCGACGTCTGCTGTTGCTAGTATAGTCCTCCCCTCCAATACTGGTGTTGTTTCTAGGAGTTGCAATATGTGTTTGGTGTCTTTGAGGTAGGCTTTCGTCTGTTGTACCGCTGGTTGGATATAATGGTCTATATACTGTCCCATTCTTGACGTTAGGGAATCTATCCCATTCACGATAGGTCTTCCTGGAGGGTTTTCCTTGCATTTGTGGATTTTGGGTACAGTATATATAATTGGGATCCTACAAGTTTCTGGTATAAGGTATTTTGATTCTTTTGCATTGAGGATTTCCTTCTTCACTCCCAGATTCACAAGTAGCTCCAATTCCTTTTTGTATTTGGCAGTTGGATTGCCCAATAATTTAATATACGTTGCTTCATCATTAAGTTGTCTATTCAATTCGTTTTGATATTGGTCCCTCGATTGTAGTACTATGGCTCCTCCCTTGTCCGCCGGTCTGATTACCAGGTCCTTTCTTTCTGTTAGAGTTTTGATTCCCTTTTTAATGTGTATGGGATCAGATACTTTCTTTATTTTCAGAGACTCCAGGTCTTGCAATACTAGGTTCTTGAAGACTTCAATGTGTTGATTGTTAGAGATTTGTGGGTTGTACACCGAGTTGTTACGTAACATGCTGTGTATCACTGTGGGAGATGTGGCAGTTTCCTCTCTATGGGGTCTCCAAGGTTTACTCAGGATACATTTTTTGATGTTGATTTTTCTAATATATTTTTGAATACCGATGTATGTATTAAATTTATTCAAATTTTTTATCGGTGCATGTTTTAAGCCTTTATCTAGTACCGCTAATTCTTCTGCCGTAATAGATATATTACTAAGATTTACTACATTTTCTCCGACTACTCTCTTTTTCTTTTGGATTCTCTTTCCCGCTCGTTGTCCTCTCTTCGTTCTGGGCTGTTTCTGTGTTCTTCTTGTGGGCGTCTCCGTTCTGGACTGTTTCTGTGATCTTCTTGTGGGCGTCTCCTTGGTGAGCGATTTGTCTCGTATGTTTGTCTTCGAGGAGAGTGCTCTCTCCTCTCCCGATCTAAAAAAGATTTCTGTGTATTATGTTCATATTGATTCCCATAGTTTTGTTGGTTATCATAAGGTTCATGATAATCTCTTATGGTGTCATAGCGATTGTATATGGGTAGTGGTGCTCTTCCATATCCTCCATTGTTTTCATATTGGTGTGGAGGTCCTCTTCCATATCCTCCATTATTTTCATATTGATATGGAGGTCCTCTATATTCTTGTGGGTTTCTCTCGTTATGGTTCCAGTTATTATAGGGTTTTTTAAAAGGTTTTTTAAAAGGTTTTTTTCCTTTTTTCTTTGGGGTCTGTTGTCCATATCCATAGTTAGGTCTTTGGGTGTTTTGTGTTCTTGGTGTTTCAGGATGTCTATCTCTTTCTTCCCATCTTGGTGGGTTATATGCATGTGAGATTGTAGGGTCCTGAATTCTAACCTCCTTTTCCGGTGTTGAGTACGTCGATGCCGGTTGTATCTGTTCAATTTTGGTCTGCCATTTGAAGACTTGATCGTTTTTGTAGTCTGTTGTATCCCTTATGTATTTTTTCATCTTTCTTTGTTGTGCTTCCAGATCTTTTGTGATTAGGTCTTTATTTAGTTGTGTTGCGAGTTTCTTAAAGTCTGCTGATTCTTTAAACGGTTCTAGTTTCTGTTTTATCTCTTCAATTTGTGTTTCAAGTAATCTGGTTTTCTTCAATTTCCGTTGTAGTAAGAATTTTAAACCTTCTACACTTTTAGTGTTATAGAACTCGAACCATTCATCCATTGACTCCTTATCCACCAGACCATCATTAGGTGGTAGTTCCCAGCGGAGTCTCCTAGGGACAATATTTTCTCTTATATACCTCTCGAAAGTATTGGTGTCCCACCATAGGTTCACCTTTTTCTCCATATGGTGCCCCAATTTCCTCACTATACTTTCCAGGTCCATATTGCGTGTTTTGGTTTGGGGGTTAAACACCTCATCCAAATTGACTTTTCTACTCTCCATGAATGAAAAGACATCCATTGTGGCTGCAAGGGTTAGGTTAGGTGACTAACTGAAAAATGGTGTATATGTGTCCCTCGCGCTACTTGGAGTGTGTGAGTGGTCAAATATAAATGATAATATAAATAATCGTGCTCTGCTGCGAAATGTGGTGTGTTCACAAATACACAAAAAGGTTTATATATAAAAGAAAATCTCGCGCAATAAATAGCTAAAACTTAAAATAGTGCAATATTACCTGTGAAAAATATATAGTAAAATGCAATAATAATAAAGTGCAATTATTATAAAGTGCAATTGTTATAATAAAGTATTCGGTGAAGAATGGATGTGCATCCAAGTGCTAAATGTTACACCATACATTAAAGTAATGTGCTATATGATATAAAACATAACATACATGTGCATCAAAGTGCTAATATGTACACGAACAAATTATTAAAGTGCTGTGCATAAATAGTATAAAAACCAATAATAAATGGGTGTTTAAATGCTTCAGGGGGGCGGATGAATGGTTAAAAATATTCAAAATAGTTCAAAAGGTTCACGTAGTCCTAGACTGGGTATATGTATAAATAGGTTAAAACAGTCTTCAAGTTAATCCATCCAATCTTGATACTATAGATGCATATGGTCAGGTGCCGTGACAGCCCAAATCATGCAGTGGTGGATTAGTAGTTTTAGGGTACTTGGTCCTGTTTATATAGGTACAATCCCATCACCAGTCTCCCAGAACTCTCACCTTTAAGATGCGGTATTGAAGCTTTTCGGGCTTATCCTGTAGCCCCACACGGTATAGATACAAATTGGTCGGCAGACCCTGGTAAGAGTGAAGCCCTTCTCCTTTAGCAGCGTCTTGGTGTTTAAAACCTGTGATGCTTAGTGTCACGATGTGACACAGTGCCAAACAGAAAGGAAAAAGGGGGGGAAGCCTCCACTAGTGTAGTATTTCGTTAATTGTAAACAGTTTATTAAGAATAGGCATGAGGTTGGACTCTTACATTAAAAACAAAGTAAACCGGCATATAGATACAAAGTATAAGCTTTGGCGTTCTCAGCGCCTTCTCACGTCTCTCACGTCTCTGTCTCCTTCTGCGGCCACTCCCTACGCGTTACGACACGTCACGTGTCTTCATCTGGGGAACCGGATTGGTTGAATGGGCTAGGTTTATATTGCGTGAGAACCGGAAGTAAACATTCGGCCATCTTGGTTGTGGTCGGATGTCTGGTTGGTGGCGGCCATTTTACTGGTGGTTTGTTATACTTATTGCGGCGGATATATCTACGGCAATGCGTTCCACCTAAGCGTTCCACCTTTATGGCAGCCATTTTTCGGAGGACAATGAATTATTATTGAACGACCTAAATGCCGTGGTTTCTGGCTATTGATGATAGCGTAATCGATGTTAATCTATTCAGTGTGTTCGTTCTGCTCATATTGTACAGTCCCCACCTGAATATATGTATACATATTGTTGGTGACTGTTTCGGTCTAATAGTATATTGTAATTGGTTGCATCAGAATAGCATATAAACAAGGCTATACTCCTAATGGAGTGCCTGCTGGTTTTAGGTTCTATGTTGGACCAAATAGATACTTAGAGATTTAAAGAGTGTCCTATATGGAAGGACACTACATATTACACCATTAGGTTCTATATTGAACCGAATAGGTACTTCAAGATTTGAGGAGTGTCCTATAAGGAAGGACACTACATATTAGACCATTACCACCATACATGTATAAAATCGATATTAAATTCCCAAAGATCAGCAAATTAATTTTGCATATGTAAATAAATATGTGAACGTTTGTTATAATAAAAATGGAATAAAATGCATTAAAATAATGTTATAGGTGGCCTCTATAAATATGTATGTCATCCATACATTTATAGAGGGATAACTGGACATAGAGATGTGAGAAACCCTTGAGATTCCTTCTGTTAGTCATATACAAAGGTATAAACATAGTTAAAAACTTCAAGTTTAAAATATTCATCATTACATAAGATACATCAGGCAGCCATTTTCTATGTTGCATGCATTGGTTCTGTATTTATGATGAATGTATTGATGAAATGTGGTTAAAAATTCAAATATATATGTATATATTGGAATCGACTATACGGATAAACTCAAATATAAAAAATTTAAAATATTTAAAAGATTAATAACCTTATCTATGGGTGATCCAGATGGTGGTGTAGAATCATATACTCAGGTCATTATCTCACTCATTGTTGGTGTTAATATATAGTACTATAACTATATAGAGGATAACTTCTACTTGGGGTATATTGATTTAGAAGTTACTCAGGAAACAGTTCAGATCGAACTCCACATTGAGTCCTCCAGGGATGAGTGTGCGCATTGTGTGAATCCATCTCGATTCTTTTTGACTTATTGTACGGATTTTATGGCTGCCTCTCCATGCTTTATTGTATCGTTCAATTCCCCAAAATTGTAAAGATGATGGATCTTGGTTGTGTTTTAGTGCAAAGTGTTTTGACACATTATGCTTGGGGTATCCACGTTTAATGTTTCGCACGTGTTCTTCTATTCTTGTTTTTAAAGCCCTTTTTGTTCTTCCCACATATTGGAGATTACAGCTGCATTGCAGCACGTATACAACTCCTTCTGTATGGCAGCCTATGAAGTCTCTTATTTTGTGAGTTTCTCCCGTATTTGTGGCTATAAAGTCCGTTTTCTTTTTTTGCGATTTTTGTGCATGTCTGCAGGCATAGCACTTACGACAGGGATACGACGAGGGACACATATACACTATTTTTCAGTTAGTCACCTAACCTAACCCTTGCAGCCACAATGGATGTCTTTTCATTCATGGAGAGTAGAAAAGTCAATTTGGATGAGGTGTTTAACCCCCAAACCAAAACACGCAATATGGACCTGGAAAGTATAGTGAGGAAATTGGGGCACCATATGGAGAAAAAGGTGAACCTATGGTGGGACACCAATACTTTCGAGAGGTATATAAGAGAAAACATTGTCCCTAGGAGACTCCGCTGGGAACTACCACCTAATGATGGTCTGGTGGATAAGGAGTCAATGGATGAATGGTTCGAGTTCTATAACACTAAAAGTGTAGAAGGTTTAAAATTCTTACTACAACGGAAATTGAAGAAAACCAGATTACTTGAAACACAAATTGAAGAGATAAAACAGAAACTAGAACCGTTTAAAGAATCAGCAGACTTTAAGAAACTCGCAACACAACTAAATAAAGACCTAATCACAAAAGATCTGGAAGCACAACAAAGAAAGATGAAAAAATACATAAGGGATACAACAGACTACAAAAACGATCAAGTCTTCAAATGGCAGACCAAAATTGAACAGACACAACCGGCATCGACGTACTCAACACCGGAAAAGGAGGTTAGAATTCAGGACCCTACAATCTCACATGCATATAACCCACCAAGATGGGAAGAAAGAGATAGACATCCTGAAACACCAAGAACACAAAACACCCAAAGACCTAACTATGGATATGGACAACAGACCCCAAAGAAAAAAGGAAAAAAACCTTTTAAAAAACCTTTTAAAAAACCCTATAATAACTGGAACCATAACGAGAGAAACCCACAAGAATATAGAGGACCTCCATATCAATATGAAAATAATGGAGGATATGGAAGAGGACCTCCACACCAATATGAAAACAATGGAGGATATGGAAGAGCACCACTACCCATATACAATCGCTATGACACCATAAGAGATTATCATGAACCTTATGATAACCAACAAAACTATGGGAATCAATATGAACATAATACACAGAAATCTTTTTTAGATCGGGAGAGGAGAGAGCACTCTCCTCGAAGACAAACATACGAGACAAATCGCTCACCAAGGAGACGCCCACAAGAAGATCACAGAAACAGTCCAGAACGGAGACGCCCACAAGAAGAACACAGAAACAGCCTAGAACGAAGAGAGGACAACGAGCGGGAAAGAGAATCCAAAAGAAAAAGAGAGTAGTCGGAGAAAATGTAGTAAATCTTAGTAATATATCTATTACGGCAGAAGAATTAGCGGTACTAGATAAAGGCTTAAAACATGCACCGATAAAAAATTTGAATAAATTTAATACATACATCGGTATTCAAAAATATATTAGAAAAATCAACATCAAAAAATGTATCCTGAGTAAACCTTGGAGACCCCATAGAGAGGAAACTGCCACATCTCCCACAGTGATACACAGCATGTTACGTAACAACTCGGTGTACAACCCACAAATCTCTAACAATCAACACATTGAAGTCTTCAAGAACCTAGTATTGCAAGACCTGGAGTCTCTGAAAATAAAGAAAGTATCTGATCCCATACACATTAAAAAGGGAATCAAAACTCTAACAGAAAGAAAGGACCTGGTAATCAGACCGGCGGACAAGGGAGGAGCCATAGTACTACAATCGAGGGACCAATATCAAAACGAATTGAATAGACAACTTAATGATGAAGCAACGTATATTAAATTATTGGGCAATCCAACTGCCAAATACAAAAAGGAATTGGAGCTACTTGTGAATCTGGGAGTGAAGAAGGAAATCCTCAATGCAAAAGAATCAAAATACCTTATACCAGAAACTTGTAGGATCCCAATTATATATACTGTACCCAAAATCCACAAATGCAAGGAAAACCCTCCAGGAAGACCTATCGTGAATGGGATAGATTCCCTAACGTCAAGAATGGGACAGTATATAGACCATTATATCCAACCAGCGGTACAACAGACGAAAGCCTACCTCAAAGACACCAAACACATATTGCAACTCCTAGAAACAACACCAGTATTGGAGGGGAGGACTATACTAGCAACAGCAGACGTCGCATCGTTATACACGATAGTACAACATCATAATGCATGCTCAGCAACTAAATGGCTTTTGAGGAATTATAGCAACTACATATGCAAACAAAGGAAATACCTCATTAAATGCCTTGATTTTTGCCTTAAATATAATTACTTCTGGCACAACCAGAACTATTATAAACAGGCCATAGGCATAGCCATGGGTGCCAAGTTTGCCCCAGGAGTGGCCAATGCGTTTATGGCCCAATGGGAAGATGAAACAATATATAATGATACCCCAGCAGAGCTCACCCTGTACAAAAGATACATCGACGATGTAATAATCGTGTGGAATGGAGACAGAAACACACTGGAATCATTCCTTATGCGACTAAATGAAAACGAAAACAACATTAAACTCGTTTGGAAAATAGATGAGAAAGAGGTTGACTTCCTTGACCTTAAAATAAGTCTGGAAGGAAATAAAATAACAACTAAAACGTTCTTCAAAAATGTAGACACTAATAGCTACCTCTCACTTAACAGTTGCCACCACAAACCGTGGCTATACAACATTCCAAAGGGGCAACTAATAAGAATAAAAAGGAACTGCACGAAGGAAGAAGATTACCAAACCCAGGCAAAACAAATAGGAGAAAGATTCAAAACTAAAGGATATGATGACCAATGGATAGAAAAACAAATACAAGATGTCAGCAAAATGGACAGAACAATGATGCTTCAGGATAAACCGAAAAAAAGTTATCAAAATGAAGCACCTTGTCTAATTTTAGACTACAACATACAACATAAAGAAGTTGCGAAATTAATTGAAAGACATTGGCACATCCTGAAAAGAGATAAGGATTTAAAAACCGTACTACCTCAAAAACCGAATATCGTTTACACAAGGGCCCCTACTATTAGAGATCTAGTAGTAAAATCTGTAGTAGAACCGCCATTAAAACCTGCCTTTACATTTTTCTCTGGGAAGGGATTCTATCCCTGTCGTAAGTGCTATGCCTGCAGACATGCACAAAAATCGCAAAAAAAGAAAACGGACTTTATAGCCACAAATACGGGAGAAACTCACAAAATAAGAGACTTCATAGGCTGCCATACAGAAGGAGTTGTATACGTGCTGCAATGCAGCTGTAATCTCCAATATGTGGGAAGAACAAAAAGGGCTTTAAAAACAAGAATAGAAGAACACGTGCGAAACATTAAACGTGGATACCCCAAGCATAATGTGTCAAAACACTTTGCACTAAAACACAACCAAGATCCATCATCTTTACAATTTTGGGGAATTGAACGATACAATAAAGCATGGAGAGGCAGCCATAAAATCCGTACAATAAGTCAAAAAGAATCGAGATGGATTCACACAATGCGCACACTCATCCCTGGAGGACTCAATGTGGAGTTCGATCTGAACTGTTTCCTGAGTAACTTCTAAATCAATATACCCCAAGTAGAAGTTATCCTCTATATAGTTATAGTACTATATATTAACACCAACAATGAGTGAGATAATGACCTGAGTATATGATTCTACACCACCATCTGGATCACCCATAGATAAGGTTATTAATCTTTTAAATATTTTAAATTTTTTATATTTGAGTTTATCCGTATAGTCGATTCCAATATATACATATATATTTGAATTTTTAACCACATTTCATCAATACATTCATCATAAATACAGAACCAATGCATGCAACATAGAAAATGGCTGCCTGATGTATCTTATGTAATGATGAATATTTTAAACTTGAAGTTTTTAACTATGTTTATACCTTTGTATATGACTAACAGAAGGAATCTCAAGGGTTTCTCACATCTCTATGTCCAGTTATCCCTCTATAAATGTATGGATGACATACATATTTATAGAGGCCACCTATAACATTATTTTAATGCATTTTATTCCATTTTTATTATAACAAACGTTCACATATTTATTTACATATGCAAAATTAATTTGCTGATCTTTGGGAATTTAATATCGATTTTATACATGTATGGTGGTAATGGTCTAATATGTAGTGTCCTTCCTTATAGGACACTCCTCAAATCTTGAAGTACCTATTCGGTTCAATATAGAACCTAATGGTGTAATATGTAGTGTCCTTCCATATAGGACACTCTTTAAATCTCTAAGTATCTATTTGGTCCAACATAGAACCTAAAACCAGCAGGCACTCCATTAGGAGTATAGCCTTGTTTATATGCTATTCTGATGCAACCAATTACAATATACTATTAGACCGAAACAGTCACCAACAATATGTATACATATATTCAGGTGGGGACTGTACAATATGAGCAGAACGAACACACTGAATAGATTAACATCGATTACGCTATCATCAATAGCCAGAAACCACGGCATTTAGGTCGTTCAATAATAATTCATTGTCCTCCGAAAAATGGCTGCCATAAAGGTGGAACGCTTAGGTGGAACGCATTGCCGTAGATATATCCGCCGCAATAAGTATAACAAACCACCAGTAAAATGGCCGCCACCAACCAGACATCCGACCACAACCAAGATGGCCGAATGTTTACTTCCGGTTCTCACGCAATATAAACCTAGCCCATTCAACCAATCCGGTTCCCCAGATGAAGACACGTGACGTGTCGTAACGCGTAGGGAGTGGCCGCAGAAGGAGACAGAGACGTGAGAGACGTGAGAAGGCGCTGAGAACGCCAAAGCTTATACTTTGTATCTATATGCCGGTTTACTTTGTTTTTAATGTAAGAGTCCAACCTCATGCCTATTCTTAATAAACTGTTTACAATTAACGAAATACTACACTAGTGGAGGCTTCCCCCCCTTTTTCCTTTCTGTTTGGCACTGTGTCACATCGTGACACTAAGCATCACAGGTTTTAAACACCAAGACGCTGCTAAAGGAGAAGGGCTTCACTCTTACCAGGGTCTGCCGACCAATTTGTATCTATACCGTGTGGGGCTACAGGATAAGCCCGAAAAGCTTCAATACCGCATCTTAAAGGTGAGAGTTCTGGGAGACTGGTGATGGGATTGTACCTATATAAACAGGACCAAGTACCCTAAAACTACTAATCCACCACTGCATGATTTGGGCTGTCACGGCACCTGACCATATGCATCTATAGTATCAAGATTGGATGGATTAACTTGAAGACTGTTTTAACCTATTTATACATATACCCAGTCTAGGACTACGTGAACCTTTTGAACTATTTTGAATATTTTTAACCATTCATCCGCCCCCCTGAAGCATTTAAACACCCATTTATTATTGGTTTTTATACTATTTATGCACAGCACTTTAATAATTTGTTCGTGTACATATTAGCACTTTGATGCACATGTATGTTATGTTTTATATCATATAGCACATTACTTTAATGTATGGTGTAACATTTAGCACTTGGATGCACATCCATTCTTCACCGAATACTTTATTATAACAATTGCACTTTATAATAATTGCACTTTATTATTATTGCATTTTACTATATATTTTTCACAGGTAATATTGCACTATTTTAAGTTTTAGCTATTTATTGCGCGAGATTTTCTTTTATATATAAACCTTTTTGTGTATTTGTGAACACACCACATTTCGCAGCAGAGCACGATTATTTATATTATCATTTATATTTGACCACTCACACACTCCAAGTAGCGCGAGGGACACATATACACTAAATAGCTTGGGGTGTCTACTTTCCAAAATGAAATCAAAAATTTGCACCCTGAAGGCGTTGATTGTGTTTCGGGGCCCCGTGCGCGGCTAGGCTCCCAAAAAGTCCCACACATGTGGTATCTCCATACTCGGGAGAAGCAGCAAAATGTATTTTGGGGTGCATCTCCACATATAACCATGGCATGTGTGAGCAATATATCATTTAGTGACAACTTTATGAAAAAAACATTTTTTTTTTTTTTGTCTTTATTCAATCACTTGGGACTAAAAAAAAAAATATTCAATGGGCTCAACATGCCTCTCAGCAAATAGCTTGGGGTGTCTACTTTCCAAAATGGGGTCATTTGGGGGGGTTTTGTACTTCCCTGCCATTTTAGCACCTCAAGAAATGAGATAGGCAGTCATAAATTAAAAGCGGTGTAAATTCCAGAAAATGTACTCTAGTTTGTAGACGCTATAACTTTTGCGCAAACCAATAAATATACGCTTATTGCCATTTTTTTTTACTAAAGACATGTGGCTGAATACATTTTGGCCCAAATGTTTGACTAAAATTGAGTTTATTGGATTTTTCTTATAACAAAAAGTAGAAAATATATATTTTTTTCAAAATTTGCGGTCTTTTTCCGTTTATAGCGCAAAAAATAAAAATCACAGAGGCAATCAAATACCATCAAAATAAAGCTCTATTTGTGGGAAGAAAAGGACGCAAATTTCGTTTAGTTACAACATTGCATGACCGTGCAATTACCAGTTAAAGCAGTGCAGTGCGAAATTGAAAAAAGACCTCTGGTCCTTTGGCTGCCAAATGGTCCGGGGCTGAAGTGGTTAAAGTGGTTGTAAACCCTTACAGACCACTTTGACCTACAGGTAAGCCTAGATTAAGGCTTACCTGTAGGTCCAAGAAATATGCACGGTTTAAGAGATATTTGTAAAAGACAGGCACTGCTGTCTACGGCGCATGCACCGTAGGCGCACTGAGCTTGCCGCTGCTAATGGCAATCCTGCCGTTAGTGGAGGTTCCCGCGCGTATGCGTGGGGGTGACTTCATTGCGGCTCTGGCCAGTCACAGCGCTGATGCCATGATACGACAGCGTCGGAGGAGGACAACGAGGGTCGCTTCGGGGGCTTCCATCTCAGGTAAGTTATTCATAATGAGCTAGTATCCTATGCATACTAGCTCATTATGCCTTTGCCTGGTTCTATTTTTATTTTTAGTTAGGCTTTGCTTCCTCTTTAACTACTTCCCGCCCGGTCAATAGCAAATTGACGTCCGGGAAGTGGTTTCGTTATCCTGACTGGGCGTCATATGACGTCCTTCAGGATAACAGCCGCCGCGCGCTCGTGGGGGCGCGCATCGCGGCGATCGGTGGAGCGGTGTGTCAGTCTGACACACCGCTACACCGATCTTGGTAAAGAGCCTCCGGCGGAGGCTCTTTACCACGTGATCAGCCGTGTCCAATCACGGCTGATCACGATGTACACAGGAAGAGCCGTTGATCGGCTTTTCCTCACTCGCGTCTGACAGACACGAGTAGAGGAGAGCCGATCGGCGGCTCTCCTGACAGGGGGGTATGCGCTGATTGTTTATCAGCACAGCCCCCCCTCAGATGCCCACACTAGACCACCAGGGAAGCCCCCAGCATGTGGATGGCCAGGTACATTCCCCATGGCCATCCACATGCTAAAAAAATGCCCAAAATATGCCAATCAGTGCCCACAAATGGGCACTGATTGGCACATCATATATATGTTAGAAAACAGGGATGCCCAGCAATGCCACCCATCAGTGTCATCAGTGCCACCCATCAGCGTCCATCAGTGCCACCTATCAGTGCCTATCCGTGCCCATCCAGGCCCACCTATCAGTGCCCATCAGTGCCCATCCATGCCACCTATCCGTGCCACCTATATGTATGCATCAGTGCCACCCATAAGTACCCGTCAGTGCCGCCTATGAGTGCCCATCAGTGCCGCCTATGAGTGCCCATCAGTGCTACCTGAGTGCCCATCAGTGTCGCATACCAGTGCCACCTATCAGTGCCCATCAGTGCCACCTATCAGTGCCCATCAGTGCCGCCTATCAGTGCCCATCATCAGTGCCACCTCATCAGTGCCACCTCATTGGTGCCACCTCATCGGTGCCCATCAGTGCCCATCAGTGCAGCCATATCAGTGCCCGTCATTGAAGAAGAAAACGCACTTATTTACAAAAAAATTAACAGTGACAAAGAAAAACTTGTTTTTTTGCAAAATTGTCGGTCTTTTTTTGTTTGTTGCGCAAAAAATAAAAATCGCAGAGGTGATCAAATACCACCAAACGAAAGCTCTATTTGTTGGAACAAAATGATAAAAAATTTGTTTGGGTGCAGTGTAGCATGACCGCGCAATTGTCATTCAAATTGCGACAGCGCTGAAAGCTGAAAATTGGCCTAGGCGGGAAGGTGTCTAAGTGTCTGGTAATGAAGTGGTTAAACTTGCAGT
>JAQSEC010003442.1:0-11849 GCA_028564925.1 Lithobates sylvaticus
GGGGAGAAAGAAGTCCTATTCCTTTACCAATAGCGTATTTACAGGGCCTGTAAAGTACAAAGGTACTTATTTAACCATAGATATATTCAAATAAACTATAATTATTCGTAGGGTGGGAGAGTGATATGGCCATGCCCAATGTCAGTTGTCAAACCTTACCTACCTCTACGGAAACTTGTAAAAATTCGTACTTGTGAGAGGCTCGGGTCAAACTCCCCCCCCCCCCCCCCAAAAAAAAGAAAAACAAATGGGGGGAAAAGGAGAGAGAGAACGGGAACTATTCGATCTTTGTTTTGATTGCTTATCCACTAGACCAGGACGATTTCTGAAATATAACGAAAGAAGACCCTAGTAAAATTGCAAAGGAAATATATCCAATACATTAAAAGGACCCCTAGAAGATAGAGGGGTGGCGGTCCCATACCTTAATGTGGAGTATATATGACATCAGAGCGTATCAGATTTGATGGCTGATTGGCCCATGTACTGCCTCTCAACAGGGGCTAGGTATGTCATCCAATGCCTATAGGTATAAATATTAAGGAGTAGTTGCAATAATTCCATATGTTCAGAATTATAGTGGACAAAATGTCCACCATTTTGGAAGATATGGTTGTGTCAGTTTACCTGTATAGATCGTTCCCAGAGCGTCCCGAGCCTCACATCCACCTCAGTCTGACTCAGCGTCAGACTGGGTTTAAATAGTCCCCCCCCGTGGCGCCAAAAACGCACGGCGTGTGACGTCACGCCGTGCTGACGTCACGCGGACGCAGTACGGGGGCCGGCCGGCGCTCGTCCCAGACCAGGTGACCGGAAGGTTCCTATGGGGAACTCCTTCCGGTACATAGTTCAGCTGGGACTAACCTGACATGCCCTGCTGACAGCAGCCTTGCTGTTCCGTCAGTCATAGGGCATGATAGGATCCCTGTAGATGGAAAGCTGGAACTTGGTGGCTGGGTCAAAGCTTCCGGCCGATCCCCAGCCCGGAAGCGTGGCGAGCGGGGGACCACCCTAGGGTGGACCCAAACAACCACGCCACGCGACCGGAACAGTCCGTACAGTCCCCCAATACCCCGGGGCGATCGTTTTGTAAGGCACTGCCCATACACCAACCCCCGGGGCCCGCGTCAGTGCAAAATCCACCGGGACCAATCTAAAGCTGATAGGGGGAAAAGCAAAAAGAAGGGAATAAAACAAAAAGGGGAAGAAAAGATCAAAGGAAAAAAAAAAAGCAAAAAAAATATAAAAAAGTAAGAAAGACACCCTGTCAGCACACATTCACCGCAGCATATAGTCATTGTTATTTTTATTGTGAAATTATTATTGAACACATAATTTTTACAACTCAAATTGAGTATCTTAGTAAATCAATAAAGACATTGAATAAGCAATTCCACCCCCACAACGGGGGGGGGGGGGGAAATTATTTTACATGAACAAGCACGTTTCAGCACACACAAATTAAGACCTGGTCCCGGTCCTGTATGGCCCGCGCACCGAGCCTAGTGGTACTCAGCTAATGGTGCTAATGAGGGGAGGGGGGGGAAGAAAAGTGAAAAGAGGGAGGGGAAGAGCAAGGGAAAAAAAAAAAAAAAAATATAGGACAAAGAGGGGCAGTGGAGAGGGAGGGAGGGGAGGAAGGGGCTCCCGCAGCTGGTGGGGAAATGAATAGCCGAGGGGGAGACATAAGGAACCACACATTATAAAAAAGGTTTAAAACTGATTCCTTCGTTAAGGCCCGGATGCCGGGTAGCCCTCAACAGATAGATCCATCTGGTTTCGATCTGTAAGAGTTTCTTATCTAGATCACCCCCCCGTTCCTGTTGGGGGAGGTGCTCAAGACTGTAGAAGCCAATGAACTTCAGATCAAAATTGTGATATAAGCCTACATGACGGCTAATTGGTGTCTCCATTTTACGTTTACATATTAGTGATACATGATCTCTCATGCGACAGAATAGGGGGCGTTTTGTTTTTCCCACATAGAATGCTCCACATAGGCATTTCATCAGGTATACTGATCCTACTGATTGGCAGTTAGTACGATGTTTTGGAGTCCATGTTCTGCCATCTGGCAGATCTATGTTTTTGCCCTCCAAAATGAAGCGGCAAAATCTACATTTGCCACATTTATATGTACCTGGAGTTTGTTTCTTGTTGTTTTGATCACTCGAATAATGACTGCTTACCAAAGTGTCACGTAGTGAGCGTGACCTTTTGTATGTAATCTCTGGATATGGTTTGATATATTTGGATATTTTTTCATCAGTGGACAACAAATACCAAAATTTTTTATAAATGTTGCGTACCTTCTTATGCTGTCGGTTGTATTTGGTGACTACTCGTGTGCTTTCCTGGGTCTTTGCCCGTCTGGGTTTGTATAATAAAAGTTGTCTATTCATGTCCACTACCTGATTATAGGCTTTCCTAAGACATGTTTTACTGTATCCTCGCAATAGGAGGCGTTCGCGCAGGAGGTTCGCCTCTCGTTGAAAATCATCGAGGTGCGTACAATTTCGCTTTATCCTTAGGAATTGGCTGTAGGGGATACTTTTGATTAGTTTCTCAGGATGGGAACTGCTGGCATGCAGCATACTGTTGCCCGCTGAGGCTTTTCTGTAGAGGGTAGAACACAATGTTCCTTTCTCATCAACAAATAGTTCGACGTCCAAAAAGGTAATCCTCTTTTGGTCGTAATTAAAGGTAAATTTTAGATTGTATTCATTGTTTTGTAATTCATCCAGAAATACGATAAGGTCCTCCCTCGATCCTGACCATATCATGAGGACGTCATCGATGTAACGACTCCATGATAAGATTTGACCAATCGATGGGCTTTTACTTTCATCCGAGAATAGGTCTCGCTCCCATCCCCCCAGGTACAGGTTCGCATATGAGGGCGCGCATTTGGCCCCCATAGCGACCCCCTGCACCTGGAGGTAATGGGAGCGTTTGAATACAAATATGTTGTGCATCAGCACGAAGCTAAGTAGCTCCAATACAAATTCATTGTATTTCCATGAATCAATGTCTCTTTCTGTCAAAAACTCCCCTATCACCTCGATACCTTTTTTATGTGGGATCGAATTATAAAGGGCCTCTATGTCAATGGCTACAAGCCATGCATTTGTAGGGATCTGTAAGCCATCTGTACTCTTCAAAAGTTCTATAGTGTCTTTTACATATGAGAATAGACATTTTACATGCGGATACAGATACTCATCAACCAATTGGCTGGCTTTTTCTGTCAGGGACCCACACCCTGAAATTATAGGGCGACCTGGTGGCGATGTCAGACTCTTGTGTACCTTGGGCAAGGCATAAAACGTGGGGGTAGTGAATGAAGTCATGTCCAGAAAATCATAAGTTTTAGCATCTATGGTGCCATTTATGCGAGCCTTCATTATTATTTTTTTTATATTTATTCATATAATAATTAACATGTGAGGCTGGTACCAATTTGTACCAAGTTTTGTTTGATATTATATCTAAGCACATTTTTTCATAGTTCTCTACATCTAGGATAACTAGGTTCCCACCCTTATCCGATGGCTTAATTATAATATTGTTATTTGTTTTTAGGGTTTTCAATGCTTCTTTGAGTTCCTTTGACAGGTTGGTTTGAGGTCCAGTCTGCCAATTGGTAGATTCTATTTCCTTTGTGACCTGTATGACAAAGGCCCAAATATTGGAGTTCCCCTGTAGGACAGGGAAAGATTTTGATTTGGGTTTGTACGTTTTAGGGTAGCCAAAGTTTTGAGCACCAGGAGCCGATGGATCCGTGGGGCGAGGGCAAGAGGGAGGGAAGTTCACCCCCTGTTGGATAATGGGGGTCACGGATGGACCTGTGAAAGTCCAGCCCTCCTCCTCTGGGTTGCTCTCGTCCCACAGGTCCATCAGGTCCTGTAGTGCCCTTAGATCCTCAAAACTGACTCCTTCTATGTTGGCGTTGTTCTGTTCGCCAATGGGAGCATCAAGTGATGTTTTATCATATATGACTTTATACATCAGGCGACGTGCGAAGAGGTGAAGATCCTTAACTAATTCAAACTTATCTGCGTTTTCATCTGGACAGAAAGTGAGACCTAGTTGCAATACCTTAGTCTCATTGTCTGAGAGGGGGTAGGAGGACAGATTAATAATATCAAACTTGTCCCGACTCACCAAGACTGGGGAGCCGGGACACGTTATTTTAAAGGCTGGCTGGTTTTCTTCATTGGAGTGGTTAATGGCAAAGTGCGTTTGCGATCACCCACATTGCTAGAAAAGATTGGGGCTGTTTTCACCTCCACATGGGGGTCCAGGTTTGTCCCTCCACATGCTTGTCCCTGTAGTGGGTGACCCACCACCAGGGAGATTGAATCTACATTCCTGGTGGGGGTGATGGGTGATACCAAAGAATGATTCAGTGTGCTGTTTGATAAGGTTGTATTTAGTGTAGTATTGTTTTTGTTCTGTTGAGAACGTAATTTTTTGTCCTTACTACTTACTTTGTCTGACCGTGATCGGCTCTGTAAACTAGTTTCGCTCTCTTTTTTCCTTTTACGTATTGCTCCTTCGTGTTGTAATTTATCCTTTCGCAGGACTATGGGAGCAAAAGATGTTGAAGAAGTGGATGATGTATCCAGTTCTCCAAGATCTAAACGAGGAATTTGTAAGTCCTGATTCAGATTACTTCTTCTCACGGGGTATTTGTTTGTTTGATTCCATTTATAAGCCTGTTCATAAGTATATGCTTTTTTATCACGTTGGTATTTATTTTCTTTCGTTTTGATTAAGTTTGTTGCATACTTTGTTAGATGGTCCCTAAGGTTTTTTTCTTTCTCTTGGAAACAGAAATGGGATCCCAAGTTGGCATGTTCCTCCTGCCATCTAAGGATCTCCAGATCTAGTTCCCCAATGTCTTTATCATATTGTTCACTTAAAATTTTCATCATTTGCAAGGAACATGTTTGCAAATTCTCCTCCCACATATTTTTTATGTTAGGTTCTACCTTTTTCATATTCGGAAAAATCTGTATACGGAGTCCCCAGGGTACTATTCTATTGGATCTATACTTCTCAAAGAATTCTTTGTGCCAGAATAAACGAGTCTTTTTTTCTATCAGCCGTTGGAGGCTCGAAAAGTATGTACTCACATCTGCCTCATTAATGTCTTCCTTAGAGCGATAAAGATTAACATCCGTAACAAAACCTGCCCAAGCTTGACCACAATAGTCTGACATGTTAAATGTGTGGTCCTTTACTCACCAACTGCTTCTCACCTCACTATGGAATCAACTCACCAGCTGCTCTCCCTCTCTCTGTGGATGTTATGCACCAGAAGTAAAGAATGGAAAGGAAGGCACACACCAAGGAGGCGCGGGGGCCACACCCGGATTCCTGCTCACCTATGTGTCTAAAACGTGCTTATCATGAAAACAAAAATATACAAGAGAAACAAGGTTATTTACAATTCATACAAAAATATTATACAACTTAAATCCTTACTGACATATACAGCTAAATCATAAGAGAAAGCTCCAGTCTAGGTATATGTTCTGTAGTAACGTCAATTTGAATTAATTAATGAACGTGTATAGAGAGCAAACATGGCTAGCGAAAAAGGTATCATGGGTGTTTGGACCACCCTGGGTATAGAAATTTTTCAAAGCTCGCTAGACTGGAATGTTCTCCTAAGACTTTACATAAATATTGTACTATCATCCCAGGTTAGTATACAGTAAAGAAATTATTGGAGATTGGGGACTGTCTAAGGTACAAACGCAAAATAAATAATTTCATAAGGATACGATAAAATTGTTTGTTTTATTGACATAAAAAGAAAGAAAACAAAAAGGGGGGTTACATTGTTTGACTATATGTACATCGGTATGTCAATCATAGGGTTCAAAGGTATTACATACAATTCCTAGTAGAACACCTATATTATCATACATTCAAGATACACAGGTCATAATACTTGTCCGATCGCTCGACATGTTTCGCCCAAATAGGCTTCATCAGGAGACAAGGATAAGATATATTTGTAGATGGACGAAGATTTTTTGAAATATTTCCGTATTCTAAGGTATGTATACAAAACAAGGTATTTAGTTAGTATATACAAAACAATAAACAATCTTTAAAACATTATGTATGCTGCATAAAATGTGTGGTAGCAGGAATGTCTGGTGAAGTCAATTTGCACATGCATGATTCCCTACCTCCAATATCATAGGGGTCATAGGCATGGACAGGCTTCCAGAGAAGAGTGCCGATGGTTACACCGAAGCGTCCCCCAAATGGGGATCCGAGCAGGGCAGTACCCACCGATCACCACCAGAAATTGTGGCTGGGGAACTGTTGGGGGAGAAAGAAGTCCTATTCCTTTACCAATAGCGTATTTATAGGGCCTGTAAAGTACAAAGGTACTTATTTAACCATAGATATATTCAAATAGGCTATAATTATTCGTAGGGTGGGAGAGTGATATGGCCATGCCCAATGTCAGTTGTCAAACCTTACCTACCTCTACGGAAACTTGTAAAAATTCGTACTTGTGAGAGGCTCGGGTCAAACTCCCCCCCCCCCCCCCCCAAAAAAAGAAAAACAAATGGGGGGGAAAAGGAGAGAGAGAACGGGAACTATTCGATCTTTGTTTTGATTGCTTATCCACTAGGCCAAGACGATTTCTGAAATATAACGAAAGAAGACCCTAGTAAAATTGCAAAGGAAATATATCCAATACATTAAAAGGACCCCTAGAAGATAGAGGGGTGGCGGTCCCATACCTTAATGTGGAGTATATATGACATCAGAGCGTATCAGAGTTGATGGCTGATTGGCCCATGTACTGCCTCTCAACAGGGGCTAGGTATGTCATCCAATGCCTATAGGTATAAATATTAAAGAGTAGTTGCAATAATTCCATATGTTCAGAATTATAGTGGACAAAATGTCCACCATTTTGGAAGATATGGTTGTGTCAGTTTACCTGTATAGATCGTTCCCAGAGCGTCCCGAGCCTCACATCCACCTCAGTCTGACTCAGCGTCAGACTGGGTTTAAATAGTCCCCCCCCGTGGCGCCAAAAACGCACGGCGTGTGACGTCACGCCGTGCTGACGTCACTTGGACGCAGTACGGGGGCCGGCCGGCGCTCGTCCCAGACCAGGTGACCGGAAGGTTCCTATGGGGAACTCCTTCCGGTACATAGTTCAGCTGGGACTAACCTGACATGCCCTGCTGACAGCAGCCTTGCTGTTCCGTCAGTCATAGGGCATGATAGGATCCCTGTAGATGGAAAGCTGGAACTTGGTGGCTGGGTCAAAGCTTCCGGCCGATCCCCAGCCCGGAAGCGTGGCGAGCGGGGGACCACCCTAGGGTGGACCCAAACAACCACGCCACGCGACCGGAACAGTCCGTACAGTCCCCCAATACCCCGGGGCGATCGTTTTGTAAGGCACTGCCCATACACCAACCCCCGGGGCCCGCGTCAGTGCAAAATCCACCGGGACCAATCTAAAGCTGATAGGGGGAAAAGCAAAAAGAAGGGAATAAAACAAAAAGGGGAAGAAAAGATCAAAGGAAAAAAGCAAAAAATATATATAATAAAGTAAGAAAGACACCCTGTCAGCACACATTCACCGCAGCATATAGTCATTGTTATTTTTATTGTGAAATTATTATTGAACACATAATTTTTACAACTCAAATTGAGTATCTTAGTAAATCAATAAAGACATTGAATAAGCAATTCCACCCCCACAACACAAAATATATCATAAAAAAACATGTGTATATTGTTTTGTTTTCATATACCGCTGTACATGGAGTCTAATAATGTATTTTTTGTTTTCATGATAAGCACGTTTTAGACACATAGGTGAGCAGGAATCCGGGTGTGGCCCCCGCGCCTCCTTGGTGTGTGCCTTCCTTTCCATTCTTTACTTCTGGTGCATAACATCCACAGAGAGAGGGAGAGCAGCTGGTGAGTTGATTCCATAGTGAGGTGAGAAGCAGTTGGTGAGTAAAGGACCACACATTTAACATGTCAGACTATTGTGGTCAAGCTTGGGCAGGTTTTGTTACGGATGTTAATCTTTATCGCTCTAAGGAAGACATTAATGAGGCAGATGTGAGTACATACTTTTCGAGCCTCCAACGGCTGATAGAAAAAAAGACTCGTTTATTTTGGCACAAAGAATTCTTTGAGAAGTATAGATCCAATAGAATAGTACCCTGGGGACTCCGTATACAGATTTTTCCGAATATGAAAAAGGTAGAACCTAACATAAAAAATATGTGGGAGGAGAATTTGCAAACATGTTCCTTGCAAATGATGAAAATTTTAAGTGAACAATATGATAAAGACATTGGGGAACTAGATCTGGAGATCCTTAGATGGCAGGAGGAACATGCCAACTTGGGATCCCATTTCTGTTTCCAAGAGAAAGAAAAAAACCTTAGGGACCATCTAACAAAGTATGCAACAAACTTAATCAAAACGAAAGAAAATAAATACCAACGTGATAAAAAAGCATATACTTATGAACAGGCTTATAAATGGAATCAAACAAACAAATACCCCGTGAGAAGAAGTAATCTGAATCAGGACTTACAAATTCCTCGTTTAGATCTTGGAGAACTGGATACATCATCCACTTCTTCAACATCTTTTGCTCCCATAGTCCTGCGAAAGGATAAATTACAACACGAAGGAGCAATACGTAAAAGGAAAAAAGAGAGCGAAACTAGTTTACAGAGCCGATCACGGTCAGACAAAGTAAGTAGTAAGGACAAAAAATTACGTTCTCAACAGAACAAAAACAATACTACACTAAATACAACCTTATCAAACAGCACACTGAATCATTCTTTGGTATCACCCATCACCCCCACCAGGAATGTAGATTCAATCTCCCTGGTGGTGGGTCACCCACTACAGGGACAAGCATGTGGAGGGACAAACCTGGACCCCCATGTGGAGGTGAAAACAGCCCCAATCTTTTCTAGCAATGTGGGTGATCGCAAACGCACTTTGCCATTAACCACTCCAATGAAGAAAACCAGCCAGCCTTTAAAATAACGTGTCCCGGCTCCCCAGTCTTGGTGAGTCGGGACAAGTTTGATATTATTAATCTGTCCTCCTACCCCCTCTCAGACAATGAGACTAAGGTATTGCAACTAGGTCTCACTTTCTGTCCAGATGAAAACGCAGATAAGTTTGAATTAGTTAAGGATCTTCACCTCTTCGCACGTCGCCTGATGTATAAAGTCATATATGATAAAACATCACTTGATGCTCCCATTGGCGAACAGAACAACGCCAACATAGAAGGAGTCAGTTTTGAGGATCTAAGGGCACTACAGGACCTGATGGACCTGTGGGACGAGAGCAACCCAGAGGAGGAGGGCTGGACTTTCACAGGTCCATCCGTGACCCCCATTATCCAACAGGGGGTGAACTTCCCTCCCTCTTGCCCTCGCCCCACGGATCCATCGGCTCCTGGTGCTCAAAACTTTGGCTACCCTAAAACGTACAAACCCAAATCAAAATCTTTCCCTGTCCTACAGGGGAACTCCAATATTTGGGCCTTTGTCATACAGGTCACAAAGGAAATAGAATCTACCAATTGGCAGACTGGACCTCAAACCAACCTGTCAAAGGAACTCAAAGAAGCATTGAAAACCCTAAAAACAAATAACAATATTATAATTAAGCCATCGGATAAGGGTGGGAACCTAGTTATCCTAGATGTAGAGAACTATGAAAAAATGTGCTTAGATATAATATCAAACAAAACTTGGTACAAATTGGTACCAGCCTCACATGTTAATTATTATATGAATAAATATAAAAATATAATAATGAAGGCTCGCATAAATGGCACCATAGATGCTAAAACTTATGATTTTCTGGACATGACTTCATTCACCACCCCCACGTTTTATGCCTTGCCCAAGGTACACAAGAGTCTGACATCGCCACCAGGTCGCCCTATAATTTCAGGGTGTGGGTCCCTGACAGAAAAAGCCAGCCAATTGGTTAATGAGTATCTGTATCCGCATGTAAAATGTCTATTCTCATATGTAAAAGACACTATAGAACTTTTGAAGAGTACAGATGGCTTACAGATCCCTACAAATGCATGGCTTGTAGCCATTGACATAGAGGCCCTTTATAATTCGATCCCACATAAAAAAGGTATCGAGGTGATAGGGGAGTTTTTGACAGAAAGAGACATTGATTCATGGAAATACAATGAATTTGTATTGGAGCTACTTAGCTTCGTTCTGATGCACAACATATTTGTATTCAAACGCTCCCATTACCTCCAGGTGCAGGGGGTCGCTATGGGGGCAAAATGCGCGCCCTCATATGCGAACCTGTACCTGGGGGGATGGGAGCGAGACCTATTCTCGGATGAAAGTAAAAGCCCATCGATTGGTCAAATCTTATCATGGAGTCGTTACATCGATGACGTCCTCATGATATGGTCAGGATCGAGGGAGGACCTTATCGTATTTCTGGATGAATTACAAAACAATGAATACAATCTAAAATTCACCTTTAATTACGACCAAAAGAGGATTACCTTTTTGGACGTCGAACTATTTGTTGATGAGAAAGGAACATTGTGTTCTACCCTCTACAGAAAAGCCTCAGCGGGCAACAGTATGCTGCATGCCAGCAGTTCCCATCCTGAGAAACTAATCAAAAGTATCCCCTACAGCCAATTCCTAAGGATAAAGCGAAATTGTACGCACCTCGATGATTTTCAACGAGAGGCGAACCTCCTGCGCGAACGCCTCCTATTGCGAGGATACAGTAAAACATGTCTTAGGAAAGCCTATAATCAGGTAGTGGACATGAATAGACAACTTTTATTATACAAACCCAGACGGGCAAAGACCCAGGAAAGCACACGAGTAGTCACCAAATACAACCGACAGCATAAGAAGGTACGCAACATTTATAAAAAATTTTGGTATTTGTTGTCCACTGATGAAAAAATATCCAAATATATCAAACCATATCCAGAGATTACATACAAAAGGTCACGCTCACTACGTGACACTTTGGTAAGCAGTCATTATTCGAGTGATCAAAACAACAAGAAACAAACTCCAGGTACATATAAATGTGGCAAATGTAGATTTTGCCGCTTCATTTTGGAGGGCAAAAACATAGATCTGCCAGATGGCAGAACATGGACTCCAAAACATCGTACTAACTGCCAATCAGTAGGATCAGTATACCTGATGAAATGCCTATGTGGAGCATTCTATGTGGGAAAAACAAAACGCCCCCTATTCTGCCGCATGAGAGATCATGTATCACTAATATGTAAACGTAAAATGGAGACACCAATTAGCCGTCATGTAGGCTTATATCACAATTTTGATCTGAAGTTCATTGGTTTCTACAGTCTTGAGCACCTCCCCCAACAGGAACGGGGGGGGTGATCTAGATAAGAAACTCTTACAGATCGAAACCAGATGGATCTATCTGTTGAGGGCTACCCGGCATCCGGGCCTTAACGAAGGAATCAGTTTTAAACCTTTTTTATAATGTGTGGTTCCTTATGTCTCCCCCTCGGCTATTCATTTCCCCACCAGCTGCGGGAGCCCCTTCCTCCCCTCCCTCCCTCTCCACTGCCCCTCTTTGTCCTATAATTTTTTTTTTTTTTTTGCCCTTGCTCTTCCCCTCCCTCTTTTCACTTTTCTTCCCCCCCCCCTCCCCTCATTAGCACCATTAGCTGAGTACCACTAGGCTCGGTGCGCGGGCCATACAGGACCGGGACCAGGTCTTAATTTGTATGTGCTGAAGCGTGCTTGTTCATGTAAAATAATTTCCCCCCCCCC
>JAQSEC010001673.1:0-12055 GCA_028564925.1 Lithobates sylvaticus
TTCCAAATCTAGGAAAACCAACACTCGTTCATCTGGGCCTTCTGAACTTAATTAAACATGGGTAAATAATCTCCAGAGTTTTATATCAGTGGTCTTATGAGGCATGATTCCGGTCTGGTCAGGGTCTGGAGGCTAACATTTTGTAAGAATTTTTAAGTCCATATTAAATAGAGCAATGGGTCTATAAGAAGCACATAGAAGAGGATCTTTGTCTGGTTTAGCAAGTAGCATGATATTGGCCTCATAAAAGGACGGGGGAAAGTAATTTGTGCTAAGAGATTCATTGTATAAGGTTAGCAAATGCGGCGACAATTGCTACCCATAATACTGGTATCATTCCACAGGGAGCCCATCAGGGCCAGGGGACTTACCGTTGGGAAAAGAGCCAAGAGCTAAAGCAACCTCCTCCCCAGTGAGTGGCGCATCTAACGATAGCCTAGCTTCATCAGGTAGGACAGGTAGATTGAACCCCTCCAAAAATGGTAAAACCAGTTTAACAAATGCATTTTATTATGTACAAAAAGCAATTGAAAAAATAACAATTTAACAATCCTGAATGTTCACAGTTCTTCCGCAATACAATCCCAAGACAGCAAAGATACAAAAGCAAACGTCACAATTAACCTGTGAAAGATAAAAATAATGAACATCATGTCATTGTATTACTTTAAAAATGTGTATGGAGTTATATATTGTATATGCATACCAAGGAAATAGATTTTATGATACACCTCAGTGTCCTTAAAATCGGCAAGCTTGTGTACAACGAAGAGCCTGAGGGCAGATGGATCTTGCACGGTCATCCGCCAGTCCTCTAAATTCTATGGGTAACTTTTTGGCAGGACATTAGAGGGTGTTCAGACATGCAGGCAAAATCCGACCATCTGATTTAGATTATTGTCTAAACCTGAAGTCTGGGATAAAAAAAAATACCCTTGCAGTGGGGGCCGTTATGTGTAAATGTCTAGGGTTAGAGCAGAGGTCTCAAACTGGTGGCCCTCCAGTTGTTGCAAAACTACAATTCCCATGAAACATTGCAAGGCTGACAGTTACAAGTATCACTCCCATAGGCAGAGGCATGATGGGACTTGTAGTTCCGCAACAGCTGGAGGGCCGCCAGTTTGAGACCCCTGGGTTAGAGGAATAAGCTGTAATACAGTATTCCTCTGGCCCTCGTTGTTATCACGAACAATGCAAGACTGCTCCTGCACTGAACTTGATGACATCAGCAGGGGAAAGCCCAAAGGGCACTAGTTCTCCTCCTCCCTCCCCCCCATCGTTTTCTCATCGCTACTTTAGAAATCTGCTGCTGGTAACAATGGGTTATTGGTGCCTTTTGTCAGGTTTAGGACGCCATGTACCGCTGTGTTATAAAGAACCCCACTTTTCCCACTCAGTGAGCAATGCTGAAGAGTACGGCTCCCAGCCACCCTCCCATTTTCTTTATTACAGTGTATGTCAGTGTTTTGTTTAGTGGGGGTTAGTCTTCCAGTCTAGGCTGGATAGACACAGGGGCGGACTGAAAACTCATGGGGCCCCCGGGCAATGGAGATTATGGGGCCCCCAGGCAATTAGAGATTATGGGGCCACAGGTGGGGCAGCTATAATATCTGGATAATAAAGGATGTCGGTAAGGGACATTTTAGAAACAGATGTAAAAAAAACACACAGATTTTTACATACTGTCCCTGGTTTTACTGAGGCTGGCAACCCTGATGGGGCCCCCTAGTGGCCCGGGGCCCTCGGGAAGTGCCCGAGTGGCCAAATGGTCAGTCCGCCCCTGGATAGACATTGTGACTGAATTCTCTGGAATTGGTTATATAGTGGCATATATACCTATCAGGCAATGGCTAGAATTACATAGTTAGTCAGGTTGAAAAAAGACACAAGTCCATCCAGTTTAACCGCAAAAAAAAAAAAAAACAATATCATACAATCCCATATACCCAATTCTATACTCACAGTTGATCCAGAGGAAGGCGAAAAACCCCAGCAGAGCATGATCCAATTTGCTAAAGCAGGGGAAAAAATTCCTACCTGATCCCCCCCCCCGAGAGGAAATCGGATTTTCCCCGAATCAACTTTACCTATAAATGTACCCCAGTTATATTATGTACATTTAGGAAATAATCCAGGCCTTAGGGCCGGTGCACACATGAATCATGCAGCAAATTGGAATGCGGATTCCTGTGTGCTTTTGTGCTGAGTGATTTTGCAGCCCATTCATTTGAATGAGCTGCAAATCTCACTGGAATGGAGAATAATTAATACATGCATTATTTTTCAAAAATGCACCGCACCAAATCGCATAGTGCTGCGGTACCATGCAATCTGGTGCTTGCAAATGCACTGCATTTGTGATCTGTGTTTGGGGTGCCGTTAACATTACATTGTCACCCGCAGCAGATCACAAAGGCAGCGCATTTTGAGCAGGCACAGAATGTGCCTTTCCTGCACTGCGTTCTGATATGAGCTGGCTTTTAACCACCTACCGCCTGCCATATAGTAAAATGACTGGTACAAGGAGGAAGATCACTGATCTTGGTAAAGAGCTAATAACGAGGCTCTTTACCCATGTGTCCAATCACAGCTCATCATATGTAAACAAGGAAATGCCAGTTATCGGCATTCCTCTCCTCTCACACTGACAGTGTGTGAGAAGAGGAGAGACGATCACCAGCATTTCTTCATGGGAGATCTGCACAGATAATCAGGGCACTGATCAACAGTGCCCAGCAGTGATGCCAATCAGTGCTGCTTATTAGTGCCACCATATCAGTGCAGCCTCATGAACGCACATCAGTGAGGGAGAAAATTACTTATTTACAACATTTTATAACAAATTAAGAATAACTTTTTTTTTCTAAATTTTCTCTATTTTTTCAGCAAAAAATGAAAAACCCAATGGTGATTAAATACCACTAAAAGAAGGATCTATCTGTCTAAAAATAAAAATGATAGAAATTTTGTTTGGGTACAGCAATACATGACTGCGCAATTGTCATTCAAATTGCGACAGCGCTGAAAACTGGCATCGGCAGGAAGGGAGTGAAAGAAAGTGCTCAGTATGGAAGTGGTTAATTTGGTTATTTCCTGTTGTTAATATCAGGGCTTCCCCTTAAATAGGGGGGAGGGGGGATACTAAAAGTGGAGTAGACCGAATCTGTGACAACTGTGCATAGTAACCAATCAGCTTTAATCTTCAGCATGTTCAAATAAACTTTGAAAATAAAATCTGCAAGCTGATTGGTTGCCATGCACAGCTGTTGCAGATTCTGGCTGCTCCAGTCTTAAATCTTGAAATAAATGTTACATGGTTACATAGAGATCTGTTTTCTTGCAATAAAGCTTTGTGAACTGAGACAGATTTTAGAACATTATTAGGAAGTTTTCTTAATTTTCAGGAACACATGGAAGTCCAGATGCCAAATTACAATATACGAGTACCTTTTGAAGTCAGTGAGCCTAGGACTGGGGCTGCGGGGCAAGGCTTTTTAAAGCACGCCAAACAGAGGTAATGGTCTCAGCATGCTTAGTGCACCGTGGCCAAGTAGTCTGTCTTGTTCAGTAGCCCCCCTAGCAGAGCCCATCCGTGCATCTGCACACACTCGCTTCCATATTAGCAGTCTCTGCGTGTGCACGTCAAGACCCGCATGTGCACAGATACTGTCTGGGTACCTCTGTGCATGCACAGACATGCCACATGGCTCTCTCAGTATCTGAGACGTGCAGCACATCTGTGCATGCGCTGGGGATGGTGACAACGTCTTGCCTAGAAGAAAAAAGCAGAAATAGGTGAAAAGAGCACAAATAAAGTGCTTAAAAAAAGTGTCCATGGCTAACAGAGGGAGTGAGCAAAGCACGACAACTTCACAAAGGGCTTAATAGCAGTGCGCATATTGTGCCCTGTGACAAATGGGGCTGACACCAGTGGTGGAGATAAAAATTCCATAGCAATGGAGGCTCAGAGAGGAGCTGAAGGGCTCTGGGGGGTTCTGATGGAGACAGGGGACTAAGGGTTAATAAGCTATAGCCGCCAGCAGTAAATGTATGTAAAGAAAATCCGACAGGCTGGTTGTATGCAAGTCGATCAATGGATCCATAGATAGATTGAATCTCGGCCTGTCACTGCTGAGCTGGCTGAATTTTGATCCATATATGGCCGACTTTAGAACATCTTCTCAGTACCTGCAACTGCCTGGGAATGAAGGTAAATTCTCCTTCTTTCTCATCTCTGGTAAATTGATATGTCAGAACTAGGGATGAGCCGAACACCCCCCGTTCGGCTCGCACCAGAACCTGCGAACGGACCTAAAGTCCGTGCGAGCTTTAGAACCCTATTAGTTATAATGGATGCGAACGTTTGAAATTAAAAGTGTTAATTTTAAAGGCTAATATGCATGTTAAAGTCATAAAAAGTGTTTGGGGACCTGGGTCCTGCCCCAGGGGACATGTATCAATGCAAACATTTTTTTTTAAAAACGGCCGTTTTTTCAGGAGCAGTGATTTTAATAATGCTTAAATTGAAACAATAAAAGTGTAATATTCCTTTAAATTTCGTACCTGGGGGTTGTCTATAGTATGCCTGTAAAGGGGCGCATGTTTCCCGTGTTTAGAACTGTCTCTGCAAAAAGTGTCATTTTTGCAAGTAAAAAAGCTATTTAAAATCACTCGCGGCTAATGTGTATTGACGGCTCCCGTAATACAGAGAACAGTCATTCATTGAAACTGAAAGTCATTCATAAAAAAAAAGTCATTGATAAAAAAAAAAAAAAAAAAAATAAAAAAAAAAAAGCGTGGGGGTCCCCCCAAATTCAATAACCAGGCCCTTCAGGTCTGGGATGGATATTAAGGGGAACCCCAGCCAAAAAAAAAAAAAAATGGCGTAGGGTCCCCCTCAAAATCCATACCAGACCCTTGAGGTCTGGGATGGATTTTAAGGGGAACCCTAGCCAAAAAAAATGGCGTGGGGTCCCCCTCAAAATCCATACCAGACCCTTATCCGAGCACGCAACCTGGCAGGCCGCAGGAAAAGAGGGGGGGACGAGAGCGCCCCCCCCCCCTCCCGCCTGAACCGTACCAGGCCACATGCCCTCAACATTGGGAGGATGCTTTGGGGTCCCCCCCAAAGCACCTTGTCCCCATGTTGATGAGGACAAGGGCCTCTTCCCCACAACCCTGGCCATTGGTTGTGGGGGTCTGCGGGCGGGGGGCTTATCGGAATCTGGAAGCCCCCTTTAACAAGGGGACCCCCAGATCCCGCCCCCCCCCCTGTGTGAAATGGTAAGGGGGTACAAAAGTACCCCTACCATTTCACCAAAAAAGTGTCAAAAATGGTAAAAATGACAGGAGACGGTCTTTGACAATTCCTTTATTAAAATTTTCTTTCTTCATCCTTTGGTTTCTTCATCTTCTCCTTCCGTCATCGTCTTCCATCTTCTTCCTCCGATCCGCTTCTTCTTGCGCTGGTCTTCTTGTCCGGCACCTTCTTCCGTCGGTGTCTCTTCTTGGGCCGCTCCGCGCAATGGGAGGCTCCCGCTGTGTGAGGCTCCGCTCCGTCTGACAGGTCTTTTATAACGGAGGGCACCTGGTGACCCCGCCCCCCTCTGACGTCATGGGGAAAGCCATAGGGAATTCCCCATGACGTCCCCGTGCGTCAGAGGGGGCGGGGTCACCAGGTGCCCTCCATTATAAAAGACCTGTCAGACGGAGCGGAGCCTCACACAGCGGGAGCCTCCCATTGCGCGGAGCCGCCCAAGAAGAGACGCCGACGGAAGAAGATGCCGGACGAGAAGACCAGCGCAAGAAGAAGCGGATCGGAGGAAGAAGATGGAAGAAGATGGAAGAAGATGGAAGAAGATGACGGAAGGAGAAGATGAAGAAACCGAAGGATGAAGAAAGAAGAAAGACGATTTTAATAAAGGAATTGTCAGACCGTCTCCTGTCATTTTTACAATTTTTTACACTTTTTTGGTGAAATGGTAGGGGTACTTTTGTACCCCCTTACCATTTCACACAGGGGGGGGGGGCGGGATCTGGGGGTCCCCTTGTTAAAGGGGGCTTCCAGATTCCGATAAGCCCCCCACCCGCAGACCCCCACAACCAATGGCCAGGGTTGTGGGGAAGAGGCCCTTGTCCTCATCAACATGGGGACAAGGTGCTTTGGGGGGGAACCCCAAAGCACCCTCCCAATGTTGAGGGCATGTGGCCTGGTACGGTTCAGGCGGGAGGGGGGGGCGCTCTCGTCCCCCCTCTTTTCCTGCGGCCTGCCAGGTTGCGTGCTCGGATAAGGGTCTGGTATGGATTTTGAGGGGGACCCCACGCCATTTTTTTGGCTAGGGTTCCCCTTAAAATCCATCCCAGACCTCAAGGGTCTGGTATGGATTTTGAGGGGGACCCTACGCCATTTTTTTTTTTTTTTGGCTGGGGTTCCCCTTAATATCCATCCCAGACCTGAAGGGCCTGGTTATTGAATTTGGGGGGACCCCCACGCTTTTTTTTTTTTTGTTTTTTATTAATGAATGACAGTTCTCTGTGTTACAGGAGCCATCAATTCATTAGCCGCGAGTGCTTTTAAATAGCTTTTTTCCTGCAAAAATGACACTTTTTTGCAGGGAAAGTTCTAAGCACAGGAAACCTACCCCCCTTCACAGGCCACCTATAGACACCCCCCAGATGTGATACTGCAATGCTGTTCTAACAGCACGCACACACAAATCCCCAGAAATAGAGCATATCTTGTCAGCAGTCAGCAACACACTGACACGCTGACACTGTGACTGAAACATAATATGCGAGGCAGCGGCGGCGGCGGCCTCTTATACCGTGGGGCGTGTACTAAAGCCCCTGAGCTATAATTGGCTACAGGCATCCTGCCTGTAGCCAATTATGGCTCTCCTCGCTGCCGGCGCTGTGATTGGCCAAGCATGCGGGGTCACAGTGCATGCTTGGCCAATCATCAGCCAGCATTGCACTGCGACTAGCGCAATGCGATGCGGGCCGCTCGCATCACACGAATTTGATGCGAGCGGCCCCAATAGTTCTGGGCTCGCCGAGCGAGCGAACGCCCGGTGCTCGATTCGAACATGGGTTCGAATCGAACACTGGGCCCATCCCTAGTCAGAACAGCAATTCACCCTCCCCAACAGGCACCCGCCCCAAATGGATTGTTTAGGTGCTTGTACAGAACAAGGACGTGCCGTGAGGTCAGTGGCTGGTGAGGCACTAGCTAGTATCCAGAGCCAGATACACACAGGTTACATTGCGAACGTTACAGCGAGAGCAATAATTCTAGCACTAGACCTCCTTTGTAACTCTAAACATGTAACCTGTAAAAAAATATTCAGCTTCGCCTATGGAGATTTTTACATTTGGCGCCATTTCACGAGTGTGCGCAATTTTAAAGCGTGACATGTTATATCTATTTACTGGGTGTAACATCTTTTACATTATACAAATATATTGGGCTAACTTTAGTGTTTTTTTTTTTTTATTCATTAAATAGTTCCTTTTAAAAAAAACGTGTTTGAAAAATTGCTGCGCAAATACCGTGTAACATAAAAAGTTGCAACGACCACCATTTTATTCCCTAGGTTGTCTGCTAAAAAAATATATATAATATTTCGGGGTTCTGAGTAATTTTCTAGCAAAAAAAATTAGGATTTGTACATGGGTGGCAAGTGAACCCCTTCACGCCGACCGTACGCAAATTTGCGTTCATGACTTGAAGGGGTTATACCGAGAAGATGCCTGCAGCTGCAGGCATCACCCGGTATCATTTTTTAGAATAGGCGGTTGGCTCGTTAGTGATAACAACCGTTGCGGCTAAAAGCCGCTTGGCTGTTATCCCAAAGGAGCGGGAGGGGACACCCCCCCTCCCGCCACCTTCCGCCACTCTTCCCGGGCCTCCCGAGCCACCAGCCGGCACGTCCGCGGGCTAGGCTGAGACCCGAACAAAGCCGGATTCAGCTCTGATAGGGATGAGCTGAACATCTCCCAATTTGGTTCGCACCAGAACATGCAAACAGGCAACATCGTTAAAGTCTATGGGACACGAATGTGAAAAAATCAAAAGTGCTAATTTTAAAGGCTTATATGCAAGTTATTGCCAAAAAAATGATTGGGGACCCGGGTACTGCCTATGTATCAATGCAAAAATACGTTTTAAAAATTGCAGTTTTTTCAGGAGCAGTGATTTTAATAATGCTTAAAGTTAAACAATAAAAATGAAATATTCCTTTAAATATCATGCATCATTAGTCTGCCTTAAAAGCATATCTTTCCCGTGTTTATAACCGTACCACAGCAAAAGGACATTCCTAAAGAAAAAAATGTAATTTAAAACTGCTCGCTGCTGTAATGTATTGTCGGCTCCCTGCAATATAGATAAAAATCGTTGAAAAAAACTTTGCCCCCCCCCCCCCAGTCCATTACCAGGCCCCTTAAAAAAAATGGTGTGGGGGTCCCCTCTAAAATCCATACCAGGCCCTTCAGATCTGGTATGGATTTTAAGGGGAACCAAAATCTTTTTTAAAAATGGCGTGGTAGTCCCCCCCCCCCCCCAAAGTGCATACCAGGCCCTTTAGGTCTAGTATGGATTTTAAGGGCAACCCCGCACCAAAATAAAAAATGGCGTGGGTGTCCCCCCCCAAAATCCATACCAGACCCTGATCCGGACCAAGCCACATGCCCTCAACATGGGGAGGGTGCTTTGGGGTCCCAAAACACCTTGTCCCTATGTTGATGGGGACAAGGGCCTCTTCCCCACAACCCTTGCCCGGTGGTTGTGGGGGTGTGCAGGCAGAGGGCTTATGGAGGAATATGGGGGCCCCCAGATCCCAGCCCCCCATGTGAATGGGTATGAGGTACATACCCATTCACCAAAAAAGTAAAAATAACAGCAGACTATTTTTGACAATTCCTTTATTAAAAAAAAAAAAAAAAAAAAAAAAAAGTGTCCCGCCATATCCATGTCCAAAAATGGAAAAACTCGATGGGAGGCGTCCCACGACTGCAGCCTTTTCACGATGACAGCTCTTGTATAGCTGAGGGCGGGCCACTCGGTGACTCGGGACACCCGTTTACATCACTGGGTGTCCCTGCCCTCAGCTATTTAAGAGCTGTCATTGTGAAAAGACGGCAGTCGGCGAAACGGGAGTTTTTCAGTTTTTTTCTGGGGTCTTCGGCGCTGTGATTTAAGATGGATTTACATTGCGGGACCCTTTGTTTTATTTTTTAATAACGGAATTGTCTCCTGTCATTTTTACTTTTTTTTGGTGAATGTGTAGTGGTACAATTTACCCGATACCCATTCACATGGGGGGGGGGGGGCTGGGATCTGGGGGCCCCCCTTGTTAAAGGGGGCTTCCAGATTATGATAAGCCCCCCGCCCGCAGACCCCCACAACCACTGGGCAAGGGTTGTGGGAAAGAGGCCCTTGTCCCCATCAACATGGGGACAAGGTGCTTTGGGGGGGGGGGCTGGTATGGTTCAGGAGGGGGGAGCTCTCTCACCCCGCTTTTCCTGCGGCCTGCCAGGTTGCGTGCTCCGATAAGGGTCTGGTATAGATTCTTGGGGGGGGGGGACCCTCGGCACTTAAAAAAAATTTGGTGCAGGGTTCCCCTTAGTATCCATACCAGACCCAAAGGGCCTGGTAATGGACTGGGGGGGGGGGTGGAACTGGCGCCATTTTTCAATGATTTTTATGTATATTGCCAGGATCCGGCCATGCATCACAGCCACGAGCAGTTTTAAATGACATTTTTTCCTTTAGAAATGTAATTTTGCTACTCTCATTCATTACACTATGTATGGCCGCCATGTAAGCAGCCTTACATAGTGTGGGGCGTGGACTTAGCCCTCCAATCATGGCTCTCACAGCGCGCTGTGATTGGCCAAAGCATGCAGGTCAGGTGCATGCTTTGGCCAATCAGCAGCCGTCAATGCAGTGCGATCTCGCAGTGCATTGACGGTCTCACAGTGCATTATAGGGTGTTCCGCGGGCGTTGGATTTTCCCGCGAACGCCCCATAATGTTCTAAATTTGGTGAACACCCGATGTTCGACTCGAACATCGGGCTCATCCCTAGTCTCTGATGTCAAATCCAGGAAGTGACGTCACAACGTCAATTCCGGTTTACTCGGCTGCCAATGGTGCAGATTTTCAAAAAATTACAGTACTCAGAATTGCCAATTTTGGTGATCTGAATACTTTTAAGTGCAAAAGAGGGATTTGGGGTCTTTGAGACCCCCGATCCCTCCATAAAGAGTACCTGTCACCAAGGATGTTTACATTTCTTGTGACAGCAATAAAAGGGATCAGATTTTTTTTTTTTTGAAAGGGATAGATTAACCACTTTCAGACCAGACCATTTTGCTGGCCAAAGACCACTTTTTGCGATTCGGCACTGCGTCGCTTTAACTGACAATTGCGCGTGTGACGTGGCTCCCAATTTTTATCACCCTCTGCGGTTTATATTTTTTGCGCTATAAACAAAAAAAGAGCGACAATTTTGAAAAAACGCATTATATTTTACTTTTTGATATAATAAATATCCCCCAAAAATGTATAAAAAAACTTATTTTTCCTCAGTTTAGGCCGATACGTATTCTTCTACATATTTTTGGTAAAAAAAAAATCTCAATAAGCGATTATTGATTGGTTTGCGCAAAAGTTATAGCGTTTACAAAATAGGGGATAGTTTTATGGCATTTTTATTAATAACTTTTTTTTTACTAGTAATGGCAGCGATCAGCGTTTTTTTTTTTGTGACTGCGACATTATGGCGGACACATCAGACATTTTTGACACATTTTTGGGACCATTGTCATTTATACAGCAATCAGTGCTATACAAATGCAGTAAATGACACTGGCAGTGAAGGGGTTAACCAGGAGGTGGCAGTGTAGGGGTTAACTGTGTCCTAGGGGCGTGTTTCTAACTGTGGGGGGCGTGGCTGTGTTTTACACATCACTGAGCTCCAATCACAGGGAGCAGAGATCAGTGACACTGTTGCTAGGCAGAACAGGGAGATGCTTGTTTACTTTAGCATCTCCCCGTTATTCCTCCCCGTGAGACGATCGCGGGTATCCCCGTGAGACGATTGCGGGTATCCCCCCGGCGATCGAGTCCGCGGGACCCGCGATAGAAGTCACGGAGGTCCCGACTGGCGCGCATGCGATGGTATGGCAGCAAACTTAAAGGGACGTACATGTATGCCCATTTGCCTGTCCGTGCCATTCTGCCGACGTACATCTGTGTGCGCTGGTCGGGAACTGGTTAACCACTTTCCGACCGGCTCACGCCGATATATGTCGGCAGAATGGCTCTCCTGCGCAAACTGACATACCTGTATGTCAGTCTGCAAAAGCAGGATAGCGGGCACACGTGCGCCAGCCGCGAACTGCGGGAGTATGCCTGCGGGTCCCATGGACTCTATGTCCACCGGCGGCCCGTGATCGCGGCGAGGAGAGGCAGAACGGGGAACTGCCTATGTAAACAAGGCATTTGCCTGTTCTGCCTAGTGACATGACAGAGATCTTCTGTTCCCTGTCATCGGGAACAGTGATCTCTGTCATGTTTCAGTAAGCCCATCCCCCTACGGTTAGAACACGTTAAGGCACAGGTGTCAAACACAAGGCCCGCAGGCCGAATCCGACCCTCCAGGCTATTTCATGTGGCCCTCACATCTCTCCTGCAGCTGCAGGAGAGCTCCAGCCCTCCTCTGGTCCTCCCCCAGACCCCACTTTCTGCTTTCAAGCAATGCATCCAGCTTCTTCTCAGCAGCAGCATAAGGAAAGGGGTGCACTGTAGTGTTAGGGAGAGTGGGGGACTCAACTTCTGATTGTGTGGTGGCTCTTGACATCTAATGTAAGGGGAGGGGATGCGCTGGATATCTAATCTTACAGATACAACTGGCCCTTTTGAGGACAATCATAATGCTGATGCGGCCCACGATGAAATTAAGTTTGATACCCCTGCGCTAAGGGAACACACTTAACCCCTTGATTGCCCCCTAGTGTTAACCCCTTCCCTGCCAGTGTCATTTTTACATTGA
>JAQSEC010004428.1:0-11975 GCA_028564925.1 Lithobates sylvaticus
TTGCTGTACATTGTTTTTACTCCCTTTGTAAATCCTTTCATATACAGCTTGAGGAATAAAGATATTAAAGAAATTGTAAACAAGGTTATATTAAAGACAAAAGCAAATTATTCAAAATCTTTAATAAAATAAATTCCTAGTTTCAAACCCTGTTAAGGTCATTGCAAAAGGTAATTGTATTACACTGGATAAAGTAATTTTAATTCACTGTATATCTTTTTAAACTCATATAGAACTTGCAAACACTGGTCATCCAAGACATGACCTCTAACAAAAAGCAGCAAAAAGAGGGAGCAAAGGAAGCTATCTTGACATTTCAGGGCTGTGATAGGTAGAAACTGTGATAGATAGTGAGGAAGTGAAATCACCATTTGATGCCCTTAGAAAACCTGTACATGGTTTTTCTGGGGGCCTGTACGCGACTAGGCTCCCAAAAGAATGTAGAATGTATTTTGGGGTGTACATATACCATGCCATGTGTGAGCAATATATCATTTAGTGACAACTTTGTGTAAAAAAAAAAAAAGATTGTAATTTTCCCGAAACTTGTGGCAAAATATTAAATATTCCATGGACTTGACATGCCTATCAGCAAATAGCTTGGGGTGTCTACTTTTCAAAAAGGGGTCATTTGGGGGGGGGGGGGGTTTAACTGTCCTAGCATGTTATGCCCAACATTAGAAGCTTATGCCACACTCTTCTAACCACTGGAAGACAAAGCCCTTTCTGACACTTTTTGTTTACATGAAAAAATGTATTTTTTTTGCTAGAAAATTATTTTGAACGCCAAAGCATTATATATATTTTTTAAAGCAAAGGCTCTACAGATTAAAATGGTGGGTGTTGCAATTTTTTTCACACAGTATTTGCGCAGCAATTTTTCAAATGCAATTTTTGGGGGAAATAAACACTTTTTTAAATTTTAATGTGCTAAAACACACTATATTTCCCAAATGTTTGGTAAAATATAAAAGATGATTTTATGCCAAGTACATAGATACCAAGCATGACATGTTTTAAAATAGAGCACAACCACTCAGCGGCGACAAATTACATACATTTTTAAAAGCCTTTAAAAGCCTTTACAGGTTACTACTTTAGATTTACAGAGGAGGTCTACTGCTGCATTGTGCAATTGCTGTTACATACGACACAAGACTGATGCTTACATTCGCCTTTGCATGCGAGCAGGTGCTTTATTTTTTTATTTATTTTTTATTATTTATTTTCATCATCATGTTTATTGTTATCTCAGGGAATTTAAATATCTCCTATGATAACAATAGGTAGTGACAGGTACTCTTTCAACTCTAGATCTCTCCTCTGCCCTCAAAGCATCTGACCACACCAAGATCGGTGTGATAAGATGCTTTCCCAATTTCCCAATGGCGCTGTTTATATGCAGCAATACCGAACTCATGAAATGCTCGTAGCTTCCGGTTTCTTAGACCATAGAAATGATTGGAGCCATTCTGGTCTCTGATCAGCTCTATGGTCAGCTGGCAGAACCACTGGCTGCATTCTTGGGTTCCCCCAATGGGGCAGAAAAGCCTGGGAAAACCATGCAAGATGGTGGGAGGGGGGCGTTCCCTCCGACTGCTTGTGAACACAGTCTAGCGGCTAATTAGCTAATCCAATTGGATTAGCTAAGCGGCTAATCCAACTGCTGACTGAAAAGAATGATACCAAGATATACCTGAACCTGCAGGCATCATTATGGTATAACCACTCGAAGTCCAGCAAAATACGTCACTGGTTCTTGTTGGGCATATATTGTAATGTTCTTTTTTTTCATGCAGCCTGTGGGCTGAACGAAAAAAGAGATTGATCGGTGGGTATGCCCACCATTAAGAATAACGCCCTGCATCCACTCACTTCTATTGATGGGCATACATGCACTATTTTTAACTTTGGTGGTGAAATCACCTCTTAAGCCCCATACACACGGTCGGATTTTCCGATGGATTCTGTCCTATCGGACAATGTTGTCGGAAATTCCGACCGTGTGTAGGCACCATCGGACATTTTCCATCGGATTGTCCGACGGACAAAGTTGTATCTCCTGCTTTAAAAATTTTCCAACAACAAAGTCCGATCACACCAATTCAGATCGTGTGTAGCGAATTCCGACAGACAAAGTGCCACGCATGCTCAGATCACATTACAAGACCAAAGCTATTGGCTACTAGCCTCTACGTAGTCCCGTTGTAGGCAACAAACGTCACCACGTTCAGAATGATCGGATTTTCCGACAACTTTGTCCGACCGTGTGTGTGCAACACCAGTGTCGGACTAAATCCGTCGGACCAAATCCGATGGATTTGGTGGTCGGATTTTCCGACCATGTGTATGGGGCTTTACAGCGCTGGAGTCACTGATTTACGTATCATGAGAGAAAAACCTGTTGCTATCAAAATAATTAAATCTGTGCTGCAGCTGAATGGCGTACCTGGAAAGCAAACAATGGTAACAATAAAATATTAACTCAATAAAACATATTTATTGCAATCTGTGCCTAAAAAATATTTGCAGAAGCATGGGGGCAATCCACCCCTAATGTTCGGCATATATGCTCTTTTTTTTATCTGTGGTGGTAAAATCACCTCCTACTGAGCTGGAGTCACTGATTTACGTATAGTGAGAGCAAACACTGTTGCTGTCAAGATAAATCAATCAGTGCTGCAGCTGAATGGCGAACCTGAAAATAAAATAATGCTTAACAATAAAACACAGTAAACAGTAAAGTATAAAAGAATTACATACCTGATAAAACATATAATTGCAGCTAAGCATAAAATACAGTAAAACAGAGAACAATAGAGAGAGAACAGTAGAGAGAGAACAATAGAGAGAGAAGAATATGAAAATGACAACTATATACTATATACCGTGTATATATATATATATATATATATATATATATATATATTTTACACTTTTATTTGTGACTGTAACTGTAAGTTGTGCTGTACCCTACGCTAATACTCCACTAGTGTGTGGTAGTGACAGAAACAGTCACCAATGCAAAGACAGGGTTGGTCAGGACAGGAGAGACAATAATAGTGGGTGTCATGCCTATATCTGCGCTTGCTACAGTCACGACATCTTCTTTAGGGTGCTCGTTGGGTAGGGGTTCCAGGGAGTACATATGGTAAATGTCTCTCATGCAGCCGGCTCACTGCATTTGCATTGGGAAGTTGGGCCACAGCACCATCTGGAAAAAGAAGGGCTGTAAGAATCTCTTCCTGGAATTTAGAGAAGGATCCAGTTCACCCTGATGCTTTGTATAGCACATAAGCGTTCAGTAGAGCCAATTTAAATAGGTATACAGACACGTCTGGCCTTATGGGCAATTAAGCAACTAAGTACGACGCCATCAACTGGTCATTGAAGTCCACCCCTCCCAAATTAAGATTGTATTCATGGAAACAGAGGGGCTTCTCAACAACACCAGTAGCCGCTGGAATTTGGACTGTTGTATCTGCCTGAAGGGAGGATAGAGCGAAAACATTCCAATTATCCCTCCACTTCACTGCAAGCAAATTATTACACTTCAATCAGGCTCTCTCCTCCTGTCTATGTTGGGACTCTATGTTGGGGGAAGCCCGGTGATTAGATCGCACGGTGCCATATGCACAAATTCCACAATCAAAAAGGTGACTAAAAAGTGTCACGCTTGTGTAACAATTGTCCATGTACAAGTGGTACCCCTTTCCGAAAAAGGGTGACATCAAGTCCCAAACAATCTTGCCAGCGCTCCCTATTTAGTGGGCCATTGGGTGGCTCCACATTACTGTCTTTTCCCGCGTAAACCATAAAACTATATGTATAGCCTGTGACCCTGTCACAGAGCTTATACAACTTGACCCCATAACTGGCACGCTTGCCAGGGAGATACTGTTTGAAAGACAAGTGGCCAGAAAACGTAATTAGGGACTCATCAATGCAGACGACTTGATTGGGAATAAACAAGGCTGCAAAATGTTGGTTGAAGTGATTTACGAGGGGCCGAATTTTGTGGAGCCAGTCAAATTCGGGTCAACAGACAACAGAGTTCATTGACATTAAAATGCATGAACCGCAAGATCTGCTAGTATCGCGTCATGGTCATGGAAGCAGAGAAAACAGTGAATTGGGTCAGTGGACCAATATGACCACAACTCACTTTTTTTAGTTATGCCAATGAAGGGGGATAGGAACAGAAAGGTCTTAAATTCAGAAACCGTAATGCCACGTACACACGATCAGACTATTCGGACAGACTATCCGGCAGACTTAGTCCGGCGGACAATCTGCCAGACTTTCCAGCGGAGGTCCACCGGACTTTCCGAATGTTTCGAACTTGACCACACACGCCCGGACTTTTTCGGCGGACTAGATCCGGTGGACAATCCGCCAGAGAATTGGCGGATGTCCTCCGGACTTTTGAAATGAATGGACTTGCCGACACGCTGAGTAAAGTATGTTTATTTAGAACGTGACTCCAGGTAGACGGGACTAGTGAAGGAAGTCAATGTCACCGCCTCTATCGGCGAGATTGACACCTTGCTAGCCCCGTCACCTGGTATGGATTTAAAGGGAAATCGGCGTGGGGGTCCCCCCCAAATCCATATCAGACCCTTATCCGAGCATGCAGGCCGGCCGGTCAGGAAATGTGGTGGGGACGAGCGATCACCCCCCTCCTGAGCCATACCAGGCCACGTGCCCTCAACATGGGGGGGTGCTTTGGGGGAAGGAGGGACCTGCGGCCCCCCCACCCCAAAGCACCTTGTCCCCATGTTGATGATGACAAGGGCCTCTTCCGACAACCCTGGCCATTGGTGCCATATGTACAAATTCCACAATCAAAAAGGTGACTAAAAAGTGTCACGCTTGTGTAACAATTGTCCATGTACAAGTGATACCCCTTTCCGAAAAAAGGTGACACCAAGTCCCAAACAATCTTGCCAGCACTCCCTATTTAGTGGGCCATTGGGTGGCTCCACATTACTGTCTTTTCCTGCGTAAACCATAAAACTATATGTATAGCCTGTGGCCCTGTCACAGAGCTTATACAACTTGACCCCATACCTGGCACGCTTGCCAGGGAGATACTGTTTGAAAGATAAGTGGCCAGAAAACATAATTAGGGACTCATCAATGCAGACGACTTGATCGGGAATAAACAAGGCTGCAAAATGTTGGTTGAAGTGATTTACGAGGGGACGAATTTTGTGGAGCCGATCAAATTCGGGTCAACAGACAACAGAGTTCATTGACATTAAAATGCATGAACCGCAAGATCTGCTAGTATTGCGTCATGGTCATGGAAGCAGAGAAAACAGTGAATTGGGTCAGTGGACCAATATGACCACAACTCACTTTTTTTAGTTATGCCAATGAAGGGGGATAGGGACAGAAAGGTCTTAAATTCAGAAACCGTAATGCCACGTACACACGATCAGACTATTCGGACGGACTATCCGGCGGACTTAGTCCGGCGGACAATCCGCCAGACTTTCCAGCGGAGGTCCACCGGACTTTCCGAATGTTTCGGACTTGACCACACACGCCCGGACTTTTCCGGCGGACTAGATCCGGTGGACAATCCGCCGGAGAATTGGCGGATGTCCTCCGGACTTTTGAAATGAATGGCCTTGCCGACACGCGGAGTAAAGCACGTTTATTTAGAACGTGACTCCAGGTAGACGGGACTAGCGAAGGAAGTCAATGTCACCGGCTCCATCGGCGATATTGACACCTTGCTAGCCTCGTCACCTGGTATGGATTTAAAGGGAAATCGGCGTGGCCCCCCACCCCAAAGCACCTTGTCCCCATGTTGATGACGACAAGGGCCTCTTCCCGACAACCCTGGCCATTGGTTGTCGGGGTCTGCGGGGGGCTTATCGGAATCCAGGAGCCCCCTTTAATAAGGGGGCCCCCAGATACCGGCCCCCTACCCTATGTGAATGAGTATGGGGTACGATGTACCCCTACCCATTCACCTGGTGAAAAAAGTGTATATAAAAAAACACAAGACAAGTTTTTAAAATACTTTATTAGACAGCTCCGGGGGTCTTCTTCCGTCATGGGGGGTCTTCTCGCTGGACTCCTCCGCTATCTTCTACTAGCTCTTTTACTAGCGGAGAAGCCCGGCTTTTACCTTTGTCGCCACCGCCGCCCGGGGGTCTTGTTACGACTTCATGGGTCTTGTCCCGCTCTTCGTTTGTTCTGCTGGGCCTCCGCTATCTTCTTGCAGCTCTTTTACTAGCCTTGGCCCGGTCTTCTGTCACTCTCGCTCTCGCCGCCGCCTTCTGCTTCTGCTTCTTCTCCTTCTTTCTTCATCCGATGTTGACACAACGCACTCTCTGGCCGCAATGGGAGCAACACATTGTGAGGCGACTTATATAGGGACAGGGGGCGGGGGGGTCACCGGCTCATGTCACATGGTGACCCAGCCCCCTTATGATGTCACAGTCCCTATATAAGTGGCCTTGCAACACGTCTTGGCCATTACAAACGGAGACAGAGTCGTGTCTACATCAGAAGAAGAAAGAAGAAGAAGAAGCAGAAGAAGCAGAAGCAGAAGGTGGCGGCGACAGCTACAGAAGACCAGGCCAACTCTAGTAAAAGAGCTGCAAGATAGCGGAGGCCCGGCAGAACAAACGAAGAGCGGGACAAGACCCCCGAAGTCGGAAGAAGACCCCGGACGGCGGCGGCAACGCAGAAGAAAGCTGGGCTCCTCCACTTGTAAAAAAGTTAGCAGAAGATAGCAGAGGAGTCAAGAGAGTAGACCCCCCAAGACGGAAGATGACCCCCGGAGCTGTCTAATAAAGTATTTTAAAAAGTTGTGTTGTGTTTTTTATTTACACTTTTTCCCAGGGTGAATGGGTAGGGGTACCTCGTACGCCATACTCATTGACATAGGGTGGGGGACCGGAATCTGGGGGCCCCCTTATTAAAGGGGGCTCCTGGATTCCGATAAGCCCCCCACCTGCAGACCCCAACAACCAAGGGTCAGGGTTGTCGAGAAGAGGCCCTTGTCCTCATCAACATGGGGACAAGGTGCTTTGGGGTGGGGAGGCCGCAGGACCCCCCCTTCCCCAAAGCAACCCCCATGTTGAGGGCATGCGGCCTGGTATGTCTCAGGAGGGGGGCGCTCGCTCGTCCCCACCCCCTTTCCTGACCGGCCGGGCTGCATGCTGCATGTGGATTCGGGGGGGACCCCCACGCCGTTTTTTTCGGCATAGGGATTTCCCTTTAAATCCATACCAGGCGACGGGGCTAGCAAGGTGTCAACCTCGCCAATCGAGGCGGCGGCATTGAATTCCTTCGCTAGTCCCATCTACCTGGAGTCGCGTTCAAAATGAACAGACTTTACTCCGTGTGTCGGCAAGTCTGTTCATTTCAAAAGTTCCGCAGACTAGCACAAAGACGGCCAGATTGTGCGCCGGACTGCCGAGTCCGGCGGATAATTTTGAGTCAAAACTTCTTTCTAAGTCCGCCAGGAATTTTGGGAAGAAAAAGACAAATCCGCCGGATAGTCCGATCGTGTGTACGCGGCATAACAGGTTTCCAATCTCTGGCAAGGGTCAACTGGGGATTAGCGGTGATGAATTGACCAGCATACAAATTGCTTTGGTCCACAATAGATCTATAGAGATCTTCCGTGAAAAACAGTGAATGAAAATCAAGTAACGTAAAATCAACTGTTTCCACCTGAATTCCGGGTTGGCCAGTAAATGAGGGAAGTACAGGTGCTGCAGAAGTGGTGGGCTCCCAATTGAGATTGGCATATATAGCGGAAAGAGCACTATGGTCTCTATGGCCGGTCTTTGTCTTCTTGGTGGCTGTGGGGCATTACTTATACTAGCCACCGCACCAGCTTGAACTGAACTTATGGGACTCGCCACGTTATCACATGTTACTGCAGTGCTGATTTGTCTATGACCAGGATGTACTAGGCCTCTGGTGCCTGCCAGTTCACCAGAAGGATGAGCAGGACTAGTACTGGCTCTCTGCTCCATACAAGAGCCCTGCGGTCCTTGCACATTAACAACAGAAGAACAGGGTCGGGTAGGCCTGACCTTGGCAGGGACCATTATTCCTTTGTCAGAGCTATCTGTTAGGATGTCACTGCTCTCTACAGATTCGTATACTGAGCCTGAATCTAACAGTGAGGCGACTCCCCCTTCGCTCTCATCTGTTATACTCAACAACATGTAGACCTCTTCACTAGTGTACCTCTGTTTGGACATTTTGGCCTCTAAATTTAGAGGTACAACTAGTGCGACTCACAGGCAAAAAATAGCACTTAATTGTCAGATACAGCTTCAATCACTACCAAAAAACTGTTAGCATCCGCAGGGATCAGGCCTGACTCTGTGAACACTGCAGTTATGTGTGTTGTGTTTTGTAAGTAACAGTGATCGATTGATACTGCACTTGGGTGGGCTGGGCGGAGGGGCTAAACGCAGGTGCTAGCAGGTATCTGGGCTGATCCTGCTAATGCCACATTTTTGGGAACACTAAACTATTGGGAATGCTAGTATAGATCTGATCAGATCAAAGATAGTGATCTGTTCAAACACTATACTAGTAAGGGAGGTGTATGGTACGTGCATGGGTGTTAGCGTTACTGGCACTAATCTGACAGTTAAGTTGTTATATTCCGCGCTTAGGTTAAAAAAGGAAGCTGCTGCCTCCCCTAAGGTGCTTTGGTTTAAAGGTCCAATGTAAAAAGTGTGTGTGCGTGTATGGGGAAATTACGCTGCTTATCACCTGAAGAGTGATTCTCTCCAATAACTCACTCCTCCAAGTGAGTATAAGTATAGATACTTTGTTACTATGGAGTAGGGATGAGCCGAACACCCCCGGGTTTGGTTCGCACCAGAACCTTCGAACGGACCGAAAGTTTGCGCGAATTTTCGAACCCTATTCGTTACAATGGACACGAACGTTCGAAATCAAAAGTGCTAATTATAACGGCCAATATGCATGGTAATGTCATAAAACAGGTTTGGGGACCCGGGTCCTGCCCCAGGGGACATATGTCAATGCAAAAAGAAGTTTTAAAAACTACCGTTTTTTCGGGGGCAGTCATTTTAATGATGCATAAATTGAAAAAAAAAAGTGAAATATTCCTTTAAATATGGTACCTGGGGGGTGTCTAAAATATGCCTGTGAAGTGGCATGTGTTTCCCGTGTTTAGAACTGTCCCTGCACAAAATGACATTTGTAAAGGAAAAAAAAAGCCATTTAAAACCGCTTGCGGCTTTAATGTCATGTCTTGTCCTGGCAATATGGCTGAAAATCCTTGAGAAAAATGGCATGGCAACCCCATCACCACCCCCACCCCAGCCCCCTTGGGTCTTGTATGGATATTAAGGGGAACCCCGCACCCAAAATAAAAACCCTATACCTACAACCCTATATACTCTGAACAGCAGTATACAGGTGGTGCAAACAAGACAGGGACTGTAGGTTTGTTCTTAAGTATAATCTGAACAGGTACATTTTTAAGTGTAGCTCCATCCAAAAAAAATCTATTTTTAAGCTTTTTGGAGAACATAGGGATGGGGTTATCACCCCTGTAACATTTGTTTTGCTGTCTGTGCACCTGTTCAGAACATTTCACCTCACTTTCCATCCCAATGACAAATGTTTTTGGAAAAGTGGGATTTTTATTGAAACAAGGATTGGTGATAAAGCATCAGTAGAGAGAAGATACCTTTTTCCCAAATAAATCTAACAGGATAGAATTTCCCTTCCTAGGGGTAGATTTCCTCTCACTTCCTATTTTCTCCTTCCGTTTGCAAGTAGGAGTTGTTTGTAAGTTGGATGTTTGAAAGTAGGGGCCTGCCGTATATACTCTGCAGAAATTTGCCCCATTAGATGTTGGTGTAGCCACAACACTGTAAGCCCTCACAGTTACTCTTGGTGGGCACAGAAATTGGCCCTGCTGTTAATTATTAGATCAAGATTTGTAATTGCATGCACCTGTTGAACAGGGCAGAAAAATTGGGCCTTTGGTGGTGGTGGTGGACGGTGTTGCCACAAGACTGTAAGCCCTCACAGTTACTCTTGGTGGGCGCAGGAAATGGGCCCTGCTGTGAATTATTAGATCAAGATTTGTAATTACATGCCCCTGTTAAAACAGGGGCTGAAAAATTGGGCCTTTGGTGGTGGTGGTGGGCGGTGTTGCCACAAGACTGTAAGCCCTCACAGTTACTCTTGGTGGGTGCAGGAATGGGCCCTGCTGTGAACTATTAGATCAAGATTTGTAATTACACGCCCCTGTTAAACAGGGGCTAAAAAAATTGTGCCTTAGGCACTGGTGCTGGTGCCACAACACTGCAAACCCTCACAGATACTGTACTTGGAGCACAGCAGTCAGACCTGTTGCGAAGCATTGCTTAAAAAAATTGTAATTACACGCCCCTGTTAAACAGGGGCTGAAAATTGGGCCTTAGGCACTGGTGCTGGTGCCACAACACTGCAACCCCTCACAGATACTGAACTCTGAGCACAGCAATGAGACCTGTTGCAAAGCATTGCATAAAAAATTGTAATTACACGCCCCTGTTAAATAGGGGCTGAAAAATTGGGCCTTAGGCACTGGTGCTGGTGCCACAACACTGCAACCCCTCACAGATACTGTACTCTGAGCACAGCAATGAGACCTGTTGCAAAGCATTGCATAAAAAATTGTAATTACACACCCCTTTTAAACAGGGGCTGAAACATTGTGCCTTTGGCATTGGTGCTGGTGCCACAACACTGCAACCCCTCACAGATACTGTACTCTGAGCACAGCAATGACACCTGTTGCAAAGCATTGCATAAAAAAATTGTAATTACACACCCCTGTTAAACAGGGGCTGAAAAATTGGGCCTTAGGCACTGGTGCTGGTGCCACAACAGACAACACTGCAACCCCTCACAGATACTCTACTTGGAGCACAGCAGTCAGACCTGTTGCAAAGCATTGCTTAAAAAATTGTAATTACACGCCCCTGTTAAACAGGGGCTGAAAAATTAGGCCTTGGCCACTGGTGCGGTCGCACCCAGAAACAAAAAAGTTCTTCCAAGCTATCAAGGAATGGATCATTGAGGAGGAGGAAGTGGATAGTCAGTGAACATAACAGGACAGTCACTCAGCATCAGCATAGGCAGTCTTGAAGGGATGTGACATTATCAATTATTCAGTTATATCCACTTAAGGTGCCTGGTAGCTGGTGGTGATCCAAGACTGATTCATCTTTATGAAGGTCAGTCGATCAACCGAGTCAGTGGACAGGCGCACCCTGTGATCGGTCACAAAGCCTCCAGCAGCACTGAATGTGCGTTCGGAAAGAACACTGGATGCAGGACAGGCCAGTAGCTCAATTGCTTACTGTGCAAGCTCTGGCCAGGGATCCATCCTCAAGACCCAGTAAGCCAGAGATTTTCGGTGGGAAAGGTGTCCAAGTCTGACCTTGCCCCCTAGGTATTCCTGCACCATGTATATCAGGCGCTGGCAATGGTTGCTGGAACCGATCATACCTTGGGGCTGCGGACTAAAAAAATTGTCTGAACGCATCGGTCAGACGTCCACCTCCCCCACCGCTCCTTCTGCCTACTGACCGAAGCCTCAGCAACTCGTCGTCCAGGACCAGGAGTTTGTTACCTCCCAGTCTCTGGGAACGCGTTGCACAGACCTTTCTGCAAGGCCTCCCTGAGATGTCTCATCCTCTGCTCCCTCTGCGATGGCAAGATAAGGTCCGCAACCTTACCCTTGTACCATGGATCAAGGAGAGTGGCCAGCCAGTAATGGTCTCTCTCCTTGATCCGAAGAGGATCCTTCACAGGCTTTGCAGGATCAGGGAGGCCATGCAACGTAGGTTAGCTGAGGCATTCGGTCTGGAGTCTTCTGGGTCACTGAGGACGACATGATCGGCAGCCACCTCCTCCCAGCCACGTACAAGTCCACTGGTTTGTTGGGACTGTAAATCATC
>JAQSEC010002522.1:0-11901 GCA_028564925.1 Lithobates sylvaticus
GTACGGTCGCTGTCAGTCGAAAAAGTTTTAGGCTCACCGGTCGGCGCCTCTGTCACGAGGAAAACATTTCACCTCACGAGTCACGTTTTGATTCGAAACCGGTCGCACCTTTGCAGGATCGGTCTTCGCCTCCAACGTACCCCAGGTTTGTTGGCCCCATTTCAGTAACCACCCCTGAGTCTGCTCGTCGTCGGTCGTGAGACCCGACCGACCGTTCAGCACCTCAGGGAATGGTTCCCCTCATTTTCTCTCACCGCCAGGCCGCACCTCGCTTCGAACCCAGTCGCGCTGCGCGCCGGTTCGGACCGATGCGCCCTGAACATCCGTTGGCCTCATTTCAGTACATGCTCCAGAAGTCTGGTTCGTTTTACAGTCGCCATCGCGGCTAAAACGTTTCATACTCCTGTCATGCCGATCAGTTCGCTGTCACACAAAAAACGTCCCGATCCGAATCCGATGGCATCCACCATGCATCAGTTCGTCTCGACGTACCCCAGTCGAATTTGCCTCATTTCATTCCAATTCTCGACCAGTGTCACTCAGCAAGGCACACTCATAAACGACACCTTGCGCCCACGACATGGCACAAACGTTCCTCACTTCACCCCGAGTCGAACCCAGCCGCATTGCGCGCCGGTTCGTACCGATGTGCCCTGAACATCCGTTGGCCTCATTTCAGTACATGCTCCAGAAGTCTGGTTCGTCGACAGTCGCCATCGCGGCTCGACCGTTTCATACTCCTGTCATGGCAGTCAGTTCGCTGTCACACAAAAACGTCCCGATCCGAATCCGATGGCATCCACCATGCATCAGTTCGTCTCGACGTATCCCAGTCGAATTTGCCTCATTTCGTTCCAATTCTCGACCAGTGTCACTCAGCAAGGCACACTCATAAACGACACTTTGCGCCCACGACATGGCACAAACGTTCCTCATTTCACTCCAAAAAAAAAAAAAGATCTTTTTTCCCTTCTCTAGGTCAGTCCAAGTTCAGTAGGTCCACCCTGCAACAGGTTGGACGGTATTTCTCCAGGTAAAATATAGAAACTCACCGTGTACACACGTCCACGTACGTGCGCACACCTGTCCTTTCGAAGACACAGCAGCTGGGTACGTATGTTTACACAAGGAAAGAAACAGTCTTGGCTTATCTCACCCCCCTAACAGGTCCGGTCGACCTTCTCGCGACCTCAGAAGCCACATGACATCGCCTCAGGGTACAGCCCATCCGAGGACCATGTCTCAAGCGGGCAGCGAGGATCTCACCGCCCCCTTGTCACCTTCCCCAGTGTCTGTAAGCGACAGCAACCAGTCCCTCAGGGGATGGACCATCCCCAGGCTGACGGCAGAACTTAGACGCAGGGGCGTGCCGTTCCTCGCCACGGCCAGGAAGGCGGAGCTCTTCAGGCTCCTGTTCCCTCCTCCTGCCATGGCCGGGCCCAGCGCTCAACAAACTTCCTCCGGTCTATATCTACGGTCATAGCACAACTCCACACCATGGTGTCGTCCGTGGCGAACACAGTCACGGACGTCCAAGCCAGAGTGACTCTCCTGGAAGCTCACCCGGCCCCGGCCGTCCCCAACCCTGCCGCAATGCAGCCTCTAACACCAGTCGCCACAGGTACCGCAGGGACAAGTCCCGTCGTCTGCCCAGCACACCTGATTCCAGCCAGCATTAAAGAAGGACATACTGGATGGCAAGGACGTCAACCTCGCCTCCCTACTCATATCAGTCCACGGCCTAGCCGAGAACAAGGCCATACCTGGGGAGATGTCTCGGTGGTCCTCAAAGCTAAGGACCCCAGACTCAACCGCAAATTGTCCGTCCCAGAATTTGCGTTGACATTTGGGATGCTCAGAGACGTCCTATGTTCAGCTTCCCCCGGCAGAAGGGAAGAGTTGGACTTATATCTCCACACCGTGGCAGACTTGGGTTACAAACACGACGGGTTCTCGTTCTACGACTACCACCGTTCCTTTTCCGCAAAAGCAGCCGCCAGGATGGCGCAGTTCCAGTCACCCACGGACTGGAGCCTAAATGGACACAGAATTATTCTGTCGCCATTTTGCCGGCCTGCGCGCACCGCTGTGCGCAGTCTGACAATCCTCCACACGCACCGCCACCTGGTGCTCCAGTGTAGCAGTCAGCCGCCGGTCGAGTTTCCCTCGACCTCGGCTTCAGCTCAAACCCGCCAGCACCGGCACAGAAACCCCAAGCCGACAAACTCGGACGCCCTGTCCGGACCATGGGAGGAGCGGCCATCTGTAATAATTACAACTACGGCTCGTGCAACTTCGGCCAATGCAGGATGCTCCACGTGTGCGTCGTATGCCACAGGGCGCACCCGGAAAATGTATGCAAAGTCAAGCCGAAAAACCTATGACTGAGCCGCATAAACGTCCACGATTAGGAGTCTATCTTGACTCACACCCTACCCCCTCACTTGCCACGTTCCTCATACAAGGATTCACGGTGGGCTTCCACACCGGCCTTGTCTCCCTGCCCCACACTACCACGAGTGTAGAAATCTCAAATCAGCGGCCACCGACGAGCAGCAGTAGAGGAACTACTCCTAGCCGAGCTAGAGCGAGGTTTTCATCGTAGGTCCCTACACACAACCCCCCTTCGACACCTGGAGAGTCAGCCCTATTGGGCTTGTCAAAGGCAAGTTCTTGAATGAAGTTCGTTTGGTGTGCGACCGGTCTGCACCTCGTTCTTGCCGCGTCCCCGGCCTCGGCTTCCTGGTCCCCTCCGAGGAGTTCTCCTTGAGATACGCCTCCGTCGACATGGCGTTCCAGGCTATCCTCAAAACAGGCACAGGGGCCTGGCTGTCCAAAGCCGACATATCGGACGCCTTCAACCTTCTGCCGATTCACCCGTCTCTCTGGCGTTGGCACGGTATCAGGTGGAGAGACAGGTGCTACTTTGCCGCCAAGCTCGCGTTCGGCTCCAGAGTAGCCCATAGCTCTTCGACACTTTTCGCTCAATCCCTCACCCGGATTCTCCTACACACGGCCTATGCACAGAAGTCATCCACTACCTGGATAACTTCTTACTGCTAGAGCAGCCCAACGTGTCACCAGTAGACCTCGACAAGTCGAGAGTCGTCTTCCAGAACATCAATATCCCCATAGCTGAGCACAAGGTCGACGGACCCGCACACTCCGTCACCTTCCTCGGAGTTGTCTTGGACACATGCTCCATGCAGGCCAGCCTCCCCTCGACAAGTTGACCCGCATCAGGGCAGTTCTTTAGGACTTCACCCGCACGAGAGGATGCTCCAGTCACTACTTGGCATACTCAATTTTGCCATGCGGATCATCCCTCAAGGTCGTTCCTTCATCTCACGGCTCTTAGTCTACCTGTCACAGGCACAAGACCCCGGTCAGATCCTCAACCTGGATGCCGCGGCCATAGCAGACCTAGCGATGTGGGAAGAATTCCTTTCCTCATGGAACGGAATATCCATGTTTATCCCCGCCATCTCACCCCGCTCACCACAGGTGGTGACAGATGCCGCGGCCTCCACGGGCTTCGCAGCCGTTTTTGGCTTCCGTTGGTTCACTGGCCCTTGGCCCCCACAGATTCTCTCCCTGTCCTACAACACTATCCGCCTGTACCTGGCCGGCGTACAGCACTTTTTGGCCCTTCAAGATCCCACTAGACCGTCTGTCTTCTCGTCCCACGCCGTCCGAGCCGTCCTACGCGGTGTCCAGAAGCAGCAACCGGCAAACAGAACCAGACGTCGCCCCATCACGAGTGCCATCTTCCGCGAGATGTCCGCCATACTCGCTGGTTCCCCCTTTGGTGTCCTCCTCAGCCAGGTCATACAAGCCGCCATCTACCTGGCCTACCATGGGTTCCTACGTCCCAACGAATTCACCCGTAACAGCTCGACCAGCCAAACCCTGTGCAGACGCCACCTAGTTCGCCATCAAGACCACTTCGTGCTCCACCTCAGCGTCTCCAAGACTCAGCAAGCTGGCCACGGGGTGGACATCCATCTATACAGAACCGGCAATTCCTGGTGCCCAGTGACGGTTCTCAACTGCCTGCTCTCACTCCTGCCAGAACAAAGGGACACCGATCCCCTTCTGCCTTTTCCAGTCAAACCCCTAAGCACCTGTCAGTTCATGACACACATAAGAATTCTCCTCCGCGACCTACGCCTCAACCCCAGCGAATACTCCGGTCACTCTTTTCGGATCAGGGCCGCCTCAGCCGCCTCACAGCAGGGGTCCCAGGCCACATCATCCAGAGACTCGGCAGACGGAAGTCAGCCTGCTTCACCCGGTATATACATGACCCACAGGCGGAAATGTCATGGGCCTTCGCCCAGCTCACGCAGTAGTCAATACTAAAAGGCAATAAGTATCTTCAAACCCTACCTCAGTTTTTGCCCCCTTATTTCTGGCGTACCGTCCATAGACCAAGGCACACTTCAGGTCTCCCTTTTCATGTTATAGATCTTATTGGTTAAGTTATTTCCCTTCAGATACGTGTCGGCCATAGGGCTTCAACCATAAGTGGAAGGCCAACATGGTGGCCTGAATTTATGGGAGGAGCCCGGGAAGGTATTTAACCGGCCCACTCACCTGTGGTCTTCGTCGGTTCCGGTGCGCGATACCCACCCTCCCATTCCCCCTTTTAAGGGCATTTCTCACAACATCACCCTCATCAAATACTCATTTCTAATCAGGGTATGCCCCCTTATTTCTGGCGTACCGTCCATAGACCAAGGCACACTTCAGGTCTCCCTTTTCATGTTATAGATCTTATTGGTTAAGTTATTTCCCTTCAGATACGTGTCGGCCATAGGGCTTCAACCATAAATAGGCAGATATCTCCTGGAGCATGACACATAGGGACTGCAAATCCCTTAAAGAGGAACTTCACCCTTATAAAAATGTCGACAAGGGCACCTTTAGAAATGTTTAGTAATGGCAATCTACAAACAGATACTTATAGATAATTGTGGGCTTTTATTTTTTTATTTTTTGTATACCTTATGCCCCCCCCCGCCCCCATTCTTCTCATGTTGGACATTTTCACTAAGGGCAGGTGAGCCCATCTCCCTTTACTTCCTGGAACGCTCTTGGTCTTCTGGAACATGTATAATGTATAATAATAAATAATAACATGTGACAAGAACTTGCTGTGAGGCCAGGGTGATATCACCAGTACCCTACTCAACCAGGAAGTGGAAAAGCCGTAGTTGTAAGTAAAAGCAAAAAAAAAAAAAAATGTTTGTTTAAAAAAAAAAAAATGGGCTCCACTTTGCAATGCACGCAGTTGTGGTGCATTTGGCAGCAAAAATGGGGTTAAAACAGGTGGTGAGGAAGCGATGCAGCGCCTCAAGTAGCCTCGGGTTTCAGAAGCAAGGGCGATTTAAACACATTTCTTAATCTACCCTATGCTTCTTGTTTTTATTTTTTACAATTTTATTAATAAATTATTTTGTACAGGTACAATTTTTATTTTAATATTTTTACATTTGTTTTTTTTTGGGGGGGGGGGGGGGGGGGCTTTGGAGAGACATCAGGGGTCTAAACAGACCTCTATATGTCTCTCATGGCACAGAGAAAGGGATTAAAGTCTCTTTCTCTGCAGCCTCTTCAGCACTGTAGATGAATGAATAACAGTCTGTGTAGAGACTCCTATTCATTCCCAAACTGAGGCATAGCAAACACTATTTACTATGCTTCATTTACAAACTGTTTTTATATTGTTTGTTGTTGAGGTGGGTGGTGCTTGTAGAGCCACCCATTACTTGAATTTAGACTGATTCAGCAGGCCGGCCTAAGGGCTCGTTCACACTGGGACAGATGTCTCTACAGTGTGCATAAAGGCAGTGTTTATGTGTTTGGGAGGCACAGGTGTTCTGTGCAGCCATGGCCACCAGCCTGTTAAACATCAGTGACAGGCTGACAGATGCAGCGGCGGTATGGATACGACCCAGTCAAAGTCCAGACCTAAATCCAATTGAGAATCTGTGGCAAGACTTGAAAATTGCTGTTCACAGATTCACAGACGTGCTTCATCCAATCTGACAGAGCTTGAGCTATTTTGCAGAGAAGAATGGGAAAAAATGTCACTCTAGATGTGCAAAGCTGGTAGAGACATCCCCCAAAATGACTTGCAGCTGTAATTGCAGTGAAAGGTGCTTCTACAAAGTATTGACTCCGGGGGGCTGAATACAAATGCATGCCACACTTTCCACATATTCATTATGAGCCTAAGAGCACCTATTCATGTCAACCATTCAGCGTCTATCCCTAATTTCAAAGCTTAAAGCGTAACTCCTGGTATGTTTTTTTTAGCATTGTAAAGTAAATTTACTGTAAATATTACATATCTGTGGGATCCCTATAGAAGCTAAAAACCACTGTAGTAGTTGCTGCTACTACAGTGATTGTCGCTGTCTTCAGGGTCCTGTGCATAGTGAACATGGAGGTCTCTCGCTTGGCTCAGGTATGGCATATTCATACCTCTCCACTCCATCCAGTCAGATAATACCTTGTATTCATTGATTAAAATACAAGGCCTTTTGTGAATGACACCAATGCCAGTGAGCAACCCTATATGTCCACCATGCGTCAGGGCAGCTGCAGGGCATGGGACTCAGGACAGAGTAGCGAGCACTGTAGTAGCGACTGTCACAATGATTTTTCGCCTCCACGGGGATCCCTCAGGTATGGCATATTCATACCTACAATTTTTTTGCACAGAGTGGCCCTGATCTGCCTCTTCTGGGGTCCCCCACTAGCGCTGCAGGTTCCTGCTCCTCTCAGTGTGTCATCATAGTAAGCCGCTTGCTATGGGGGCACACCTGCAGGCTCGATTCCGAGTGGGGAAGTCTTCGTATATTGACACATAGAGTGTGGCTCAGGCCCGCCCCCTGCTCTCTGCCCACATGATTTAATTGACAGCAGCAGGAGCCAATGGCTCCCACTGCTGCCTCTGTGAGCAGAGAGAGAGAGGAGAGAGCCGCTGCAGACGGGCACAGCGCTAGATTGAGTGAGGGCACAGGTAAGTGTACAGGGGGTGAGGGGGCTATACAAACATGGAGAAATTTTTTACCTTAAAACAGGGAATGCATTAAGGTAAACAATGGCCAGACTTTAGAGAAGCACTTAGGGGCCATTCATGCAGATATCAGAGGTTGTCAAAGTTTATATTCCAACTGCACTTAGTAGAATGTACACTCATCCAGAGCCTAAATTGAAACATACTATATGAACAAATCTAATGCTGGGCATACACTATACAAAAAATCGGCCGAACCCATTTTCAAAAAACGAACGTTCGGCCGCGAGCGCAAACGATGGTGCCATCATGTAATGGCCGATAAATCGTTCAGTGAACATAAATAAAAAAAATTGATGTTCGTTTTTTTACATATACCTAGTGCAGACAGGTCGGACGGGAAACACAATAACCTTTCAATTAATCGTTCGTTCGGCATAAAATTTCCAAACTTGTCCTTTTTTCGGCTCAAAAACGTCCAAACGATTATCGATTTTGTGTCCATTAACTGGCCGAAAAATCGAACGAACGTTCTATGACTGAATTTTCGGCCGATTTTTCGTATAGTGTATGGCCAGCTTAACCACTTGCCGCCTGCCCATTGTCAAATGACGGCGGAAAAGTGGTTGTAAAATCCTGACAGGACGTCATATGACGTCCTCAGGATTTTGAGCCGCTGCGCGCCTACCCGGGGGCACACATCGCGGCGATCGTTGTTGCGGGGTGTCAGTCTGACAGCATGCAACTACGATCTTGGTAAAGAGTCTCCGACGGAGACTCTTTACCACGTGATCATCTGTGTCCAATCACGGCTGATCAGTGTGTAAATAGGTAATCGGTTTTTCCTCACTCGCGTCTGTCAGACGCGAGTAGAGGAGAGCCAATCAACTGCTCCTCTGACAGGGGGGTCTGTGCTGATCGATTATCAGCGCAGCCCCCCCAAGGATGCCCACACTGGACCACCAGGGATGCAACCAGACCACCAAGGATGCCCATCAAAAGGTATGCCACCCTAGACCACCAGGGATGACACACAGTGCCCACAATGGATGTCAATCAGTGCACACAATGGATGCCAATCAGTGCCCACAATGGGCATCACTGATTGGCATGCATTATTGTTTGGCACTGATTGGCATCCATCAGTAAAAAACAATGCTGCCTATCAGTGCCCATCCATGCCACCTATCAGTGCCCATCCGTGCCACCTATCAGTGCCAATTTGTGCCACACATCAGTGCCAATTTGTGCCCCCCATCAGTGCCCAACCGTGCCGCCCATCAGTGCCGCCTATCAGTGTCCATCCGTGTCGCCCATCAGTGCCGCCTATCAGTGCCCATCAATGCCACCTCAGTGCCACTTTATTGGTGCCACCTCTTCGGTGCCCATCAGTGAAGGAGAAAACTTACTTATTTACAAAGTTTTGACACAAACAAAAAAAAAACATATTTTTTTTCAGTCTTTTTTTATTTGTTTAGCAAAAAATAAAAAACTTTTATTTAAAAAAATTGTAATTTGGGTACAGTGTTGTATGACCGCGCAATTGTCATTCAAAGTGTGACAGCGCTGAAAGCTCAAAATTGGTCTGGGCAGGAAGGTGTTTAAGTGCTCTGTATTGAAGTGGTTAAGATTAAATGTATATACAGACTTCAGCTCGCCACACACATTACAGTCTAATGGCGTGCACACACAAGTGGATTTTCCGTCAGAAAAATCTTGGATGGTTTTTCCGACGGAATTCCGCTCAAGCTTGGCTTACATACACACGGTCACACAAAAGTTCGACAGTCAAGAACGCGGTGACGTACAACACTACGACGAGACGAGAAAATGAAGTTCAATGCTTCAGAGCATGCGTCGAATTGTTTCCGAGCATGCGTAGGAATTTTGCGCGTCGGAATTGGTACAGACAATTGGAATTTCCGATCAGATCAGAACTTTTTCCGACCGAAAAATTGAGAACCTGCTCTCAATCTTTTGCTGGCTGGAATTCAGCCAGCCAAAGTCCGATGGAGCATACAGTACACACGGTCGGAATTTCTGACCAAAAGCTCTCATCGGTCTTTTGCTGGCCGAATTTCCGATCGTGTGTCCGCGGCATAATTGTACAATCACAAATTTCGAATCTGTAAACAAACAGGCATAATGTCCTTTCAGATCGATTTCGATTGGTTTTAGATTAAACTCACTGAACATTAGCCGATTGGTCCAGATGGAAAATTGTCCATCAGTTGCTTTGATCGTTAGAATGATCTATTATCAACGATCAGATTATAAGGTTGTATGGTGAAAGCAGATATGATTTATAACTTGCAACTGTATCTTCCTACTATGGATTGAAATCCACTTCCCTGTGCGTGGCATGTTGATTGCGTTGTTGACTACAGATCGATTATTTCAAAAGCAATTGATCACATAAGAATCTGATCATTTATCAAAGTGCGTATGGCCAACATTAGATTTACCAACAGCTAAGGGCCCTTATGATTATATACAGATTGATTGGGATAATTTAGTTAGGTCTGCCGATTAATATAAAATATATATAATAAATCTAATGGTGGTTGTACAGGGATTGTAATGTGTATAGTGACCAACAGAAATATTTTCCGATAAGATGTAAAGTTTATTAATTTTTTTTTTCTTTTCTATTTGTAGTTCTTTTATTCTGTGTGACAGTTTGTCTCTGTTATTCTGTACTTATAAAGAAAAAAATCTTTAACATTTTTTTAATAATAAAAAAAAAAAAAAAAAGTATTGCTTAGTATGAAAGTTATACAAGATCATGTATATAGATCATGATGATAGATCCTAACAATAATGCCTTAAACAAACATGTATCGAGTCTATATTGGCATATTCCTCCAATCAGGGCCCACAGCCTCCTAATACAGGCAAGCAATATATTATAAATGACATTAGAATTGTAATATTAATTGGAATGATCCCTTGCACCTGTAGATCTGGTGTAACTGTCTGCTCTGCATCACTTTTTTGAATATGTCAGTTTTTTTTTTTTATCCATTGAAAAGGAGGGTTGTACTAAGGAAGCAAAAAAAAAAAAAAAAAAAAAAAAAAGGCTTGGGGATGAAAGACAAGGAAAGCTGTAATCTCCTGCGTTGATCAATCAGCTGATTTGCTGAGGGTCCCATATAAATATAAAGAGCAGCATTTGGAGAGCTCCAAGTCTGTACAACACAAGTAAGGAGAAGCTGAGCCTGACCACAGCTCCCTCTACTGGCCACACGGAATACCTACACCATCCAGATGCAACCTGCAATGATGATGTTCTCCTCCAAATACTGGGCTAGAAGGGGGATGTCCCTGGATTCTGCAATGTCCCAGGATTTTCTAAGCAACTCATCTGTGAGTATAAACTAAACCTCCCTTAATATGAAGCGATAAAAAAAAAAAAAATGTTATTGAAGCAAAATGGAAGTCAAGCAGAAAGTTGCACACTATAATGTGCAGATTGTGCCAATAGAAATAGCTAACAACTTGGTTGAACTACTTTAACCTCATTTTGCACTTATTTATCATGTTTTATTAAAGCGGCTTAAACCTAAGTATGTTCTGTCAATTCAACAGCAGATTTATCAGTAGAAATTTCCCATTAGCTTTAATGGAAGCACAAAGCTAGAGTCATTTTGCAGCAGAACAAAAGTCCTGCAGAACTTTGATGGATTACTTTCCCCCTTGCCACCACTTGTAGTTTCAGAGATGTATGACTATGTTCACTTGGGTCTGCTAGGTGCCAAGCCTACACATCCATCTTTATAATGAATACACTAACACAACATGCTATTCCACAAAAAAAAAAAGGGTTATTCTAACCAATGAAACAATATTTCTTTTAGAGGCAATTTCTACTAGAGCCGATGACGGGGTATTATTTGTACACTATGAATGAAATCCTACTGCCTTGATTACTTTCCTAATGTGCAGAAGGCATAATTCATGTGTGGTCATTATTCAGAGTTTGGACTGTAGCAGAACAGGCTGAAACGCTGAACAAATCACATTTACTTTGTAAATTCCTTCTGCCGTTAGGAAGAGTCAGCAACTTTGGAGTCTTTTATTTTAGTTTTCACAGGGTGAGGGTGAACAGGAGCCTTTGCCTGCATATTGAAGATAAAGTGGCTGCTTTGGTAAAGGCGAATAGACTGTTCTCTTTGCAAGGGAAGTTGCACTTTGCAAGGACATTTTTTACAGAGTTTAGCGAATGAGGTTAAAGCAAAAACGCTGTCATTTTTTATTTTCTTTGCATGGGATTGGGATTTTTTTTTGCAAAGTAATGCCGCGTACACACGAGCCGATTTTCCGTCGGAAAAATCTTGGATGGTTTTTCCGACCGAATTCCGCTCAAGCTTGGCATGCATAAACACGGTCACACAAAAGTTTAATGTACTTTTGACCGTCAAGTTCAATGCTTCCGAGCATGCGTTGAATTGTTTCCGAGCATGCGTAGGAATTTTGCGCGTTGGAATTGTTACAGACGATTGGAATTTCCGAACTGAACTTTTTCTGACCGAAAAATAGAGAACCTGCTCTCAATCTTTTGCTAGCGGGAATTCGGCCAACAAAAGTCTGATGGAGCATACACACGGTCACATTTTCCGACCAAAAGCTCTCATCGTTCTTTTGCTGGCCGAATTTCCGATTGTGTGTACGCGGCATAAAACTTTACTGCATTCAGTTCTGGGGAAAATTCCTTTGCAAAGTGCAGCTTCACTTGCACAGTGAACAGCCTATTTGCCTTTAGTAAACCAGTCCCAATGATTGATATATAGCTAAGCCTTCAGTATGCCATTACTGATATAAATGAGACTCCCATTACCCAGCATATCCCACTCCATTAAAAGAGAAGTGTGGGA
>JAQSEC010002057.1:0-12069 GCA_028564925.1 Lithobates sylvaticus
GTAAGGAAGATAGGCTAAAATGATTTTTGCTGAAGGGCGTCATCTTGGAGTCTAGTCTGAAGAAGCATCTTTGTCTCCTTGAATAAAGACTGTCACATAGAATCTGGGTGGCAGACATCTGTCCCAGAAAATTGTGAGTAAGGCCCCTTTCACACTGGGGCGGTTTTCAGGCGGTACAGCGCTAAAAATAGCGCCTGTACACCGCCTGAAAAAAGCGGCCCCATTCACTCCAGTGTGAAAGCCGGCGGGCGTTCACACTGGAGCGGTGCGCTAGCAGGACGGTAAAAAAAAGTCCTGCTAGCAGCATCTTTGGAGCGGTATAGGAGCGGTGTATTCACCGCTCCTATACCGCTCCTACCCATTGATTTCAATGGGACACCGCGGTAATACCGCGGCAATAGTGCTACGGCGGCGCTTTGCGGGGGATTTTAACCCTTTTTCGGCGCTTGCGTGGGGTAAAACTGCCCCGCGAGCGGCCGAATACCGCTGCTTTACCGCCCGCGGCTCCCGCCCCAGTGTGAAAGGGGCCTAAGACCTGGTCTTGGAATCTCAGATTCACATATATTAGAGGGAATTGAGTGCCAGAGGTTACTGGATGGACTGAGACTGCTTTTAGGCCCCTTTCACACGAGGCGGACTCCGCTTCCACGGAGCCGCCTCTGTCCGCCGGCTCAGCGGGAGATCTCTCCGTTGATCTCCGCTGAGCCGGCGGATGACAAGTCCCTCTCCGCTCACTGAGCGGGGAGGGGCTTGCGAGCGCCGCTGGTCTCTATGGAGAGATCGGATGAGAACGGACAGTGTGTCTGTTTTCATCAGTTCTCACCCGTTCCGATCCGCCAGCGATGGACCTGGACGTGGGGCCATACGTCTGCTTTTGGTGGATCGGACCGGGTCGGATGTCAGCGGAGATGTCTCCGCTGACATCCGACGCTCCATAGACTAACATGGAGCGCCCGTTCAGATCCGCCGTCAAAACTGACAGGCGGATCTGAACGGTCCGTCCATGTGAAAGGGGCCTTACAGAGACCTAGAATTACTGTTCATTCCATATTACCTCCAGTCAAAGCTGTCTTAAGAGGATTTTGTCCTGTCCTGTTGATTTCTGCTATTGTTTTGGAGTAAGCTGAACCCTTAAATCCCCTCCTGTTACAGTTCCTGCAAATAAAATCCACAAAAAAAAATTTCCTAGACTGACCCTATGCTGTCGGTGTGCTTGGAACTGTGTCTGTGGCAGGCAGCCTCTGTACTATTGTTGGAGAACCTGTCTATTTCTGGCCCTGGATTCCCGGCTGTCAATTTACCTTACCACAGTGCAACGTGTAAACATCAGCAGGTGACAGGTCATTGTAACCGACCATGGATTACATCACTGTACGCCATAATGGATGTGGATTACATAGCTGGATGCCATGATTCATTGGGGGACATTATTAAAAAAAAAAAAAAATGTTATGTATTTTTGTGCTTTATTTAAATTAAGGGACATTTAAAAAAGGAAAAGATAGAAAAACAGACAGGGCATTATTGCACTGTGGGTTACATTATATTTACCGGTAGTCTTTTTAAACTTTTGAAAATAAATCACTATATTGTTTTCTTTGAGTTAAGTGACTAGGTTTAATTTTGTGGAAACAAACGTTAAATTTTACGACTTAATGGGACTAAGTAAAAGAAAGGCATTCTTTATCCTTGGATCCTAAACCTATCTTTATGGGTTCTTAGATAAGCAGAGGAAATAGGAAAAGTTTTCACTGGCACCAATGATTTTAGTGTAGGTATGAAGTCACTTGCTTGTAAAAAAAAACAGGACTTTAAGATAAGTTGACCATACAAAGGACCATTAGTGATGTTTTGATTGTTGATAGCATTGTAGTTAGTATTTGTTGATCCTTGATCAGACAGGCAGTTGACCACATTCTCTAAAGCTTAGTATTCGCACAAAAGTTATTATGAAAATTCTCAGAACATTTGAATGTCGTGCTAAGGGAGTTCAAAATTTCATTTGCTTTTACTATTATATTTTGGAATGAATGGACCTTACCAAACGAAAACCACAACCATTGTTAGAAATATGTACATCCGAGGAAAAATTTCCATTCTGCTCTTTCTAATTTTCTGATGGTCGAAAAAAAGATTGTTGATTTGACCCCACCAATGATTAGAAAAGTAAATGAACATTCTTACAAGGTTCTCACAACAAAAAGTGTTGAACAAAATTCTACACTTTTAGGATGAATTAAAACACAAATTGCAGAACAGGTCTTCTCATCCAACATTAATACCTGACCTCGTAAATTCTCTTATGGCTGAATGGACATCATTTACCACAGAACTGGGGTGGAGAAGAGACCTACATGTGAAATGAAAACTACTGCAATTAAAGATCTGGTCCCCTGCCAGAATGAGATGGATAAAAATACAAATTATTTGGCAGAAAAACAGCTCCCTTATACACCAATCAGCCATAATTTTATAACCACCCACCTAATGCCACCAAAATGGCCCTGACCCGTGAAGGCATGGATGCCACTAGTCCTCTGAAGGTATGCTGTGGTATCTAGCACCAAGCCATCAGTAGAAGATTCTTTAAGTCCTGTAAGTTGGAAGGTGAGGCCTCCATGTATCAGACTTGTTTTACAGCACATCCCACAGTGTCACATGCTCGATTGGATTGAGATCTGAAGAATTTTGAAACGCTGTGTCAAAACTTTGAACTTATTTTTTGTTTGTTTCCTCAAACCATTCTTGTTAGGGATCTATTTTTTTGTAGTGTGGCAGGGCACATTTTCCTGCTGAAAGAGAGCACTGCCATGAGGGAATACCTTTTGCGGCGGTATTGATGTAGCACCCTGGAGTTTAGGCAGGGTTGCTCCTAAATTTACCTGCCAGGAATAATTACCTTGGCTAATTGTTAGGGATCTATTGATTTCTCCCTAAGTCTGGCATTGCTGCACTTTTCTCTGGCATTTCTGCCGCTAGGTGGCCGGGTACCTGGTGGCATTAGATACGAGAAGGGTGATGCAAGGTCAGATTATGGGTATTTGGGGCATCTCAGCCAATGGGCATGGGTTTTCTTGAATCCCTTGGCCTACTGGGAGAACCTATATATTTGGGTGAGGTCAGGTGATTGGTGTTCTGTGCCCCCTGAATGGCTGTCTGGGTGGACGTGTGTTGTATTGCCTGTTCTGGGATGTTCCTTTATTAAACAAGAATTTAAATGGATCTTGGAGTGCAGCTATTTCTTCAGTGTTGATCATATGCGGAGGTGAGCCGAGGCAGGCACCCGTGATATCATTAGGCTTCCTGTCTCACCTGGAGCAGCGAGTTCTTTTGTTTTGCTAGGCCGGAGTTTGGGGCCTATCCCGGGCACATTTGGCTGCTAGGCTGTCTGAGGGCCTATCCAGAAGCAGGAGAGAGCAGCGCAGGGTTGGGATTGCGGCTTGCAGTCCAACCAAAAGTGATGGTTCTGCCAGCCGGAGAACCTGTCGTGGTGGGAGATAGAGGGAAAGCTAAACCCCTAAGGGACCAACCACCTTATTACCAGGGACCACAGTGAGTAGCTCAAGCAAGTACCGGAGCCGTATTCATCACCAACCGGGTACGGTGAAGATTCTGGAAACTTCAGTGGGTATCAAGCCAGGGACCCAACCAGGTGTGTTCAAGCCAGCCTTGTGGTCAAGCCAGGAGCGAGGCAGTGAAGTGAAGCTTGAGAAGTATCTTGAGTGCCAAGCTAGGGACCCAGCAGAGAGGCAGGGGGTGATGCTTGAGGAAGATACTATCGTGAAGATTGGAGGAGCTCAAGGGATTCAGTGGCAGTGAATCTACTAGTCTACTGAGAGACTGGGAGCTCAGTGGGCTGAAGAACTACAAGAGGTGATTGTAGTGGAAGTGAAGGAACTGTTACACGTTGTGTTAGGAACTGTTAAAGACTGTTTCCATAGGAGAAAACATTCTTACACATGCAGATGTGGTGTCTTGCTGGATGCCTTTCCCTGCATGGCTGTCTACCTGTTGAAGTCTCTGACTCTGCCAATTAATCTTGCAACTACCTAAGGGTGTCCTGGCCCTAACCCTCTCTCCCAAAGTTCTGTTAAGAGAAATAAAATCTCTTTTGCATTCAAGAAGTGTCTGGCGCTCAATGACTCTAACTGCTTTGCACCCACTATGCCTCACAACCCACCATATACAGAAGGATGTCAGCTATCTCTGGCCCTGGAGGTTATCATTAGACCGAAGGAGGCCGGGGATCTTGCTACACTATGAACGGGTTTACTTGGTCAGCAGAAATGCCTAATATACCTCACTGACTTTCAGATGGCTTTGTAATGAGATGCTCAATGTTTTTCACTTCACAACCTGTTAGTATTTAAAAAGTTATGGCTGATTGGTGTACGTATTTCATCTGTGTAGCCTTTACTTGTTCACTTTTTCTTGATTTTTCTTGATTATTGATTTAGCTGTCAAAGTGAAAGTCTGGGCTGTCCACATGGCTAGTTAGTTCCTGTCAAAAGGGGAAATCACCCCACTTGGGGCAATTGGCAAATAAAAAAATAAATAAAAACGTACCCTTCAGTGCTCTATCCAAATTAAAATTAAAACTTTGGCTGGCTTTGAGTTCTCCCCATCCTGATTGTCTTTTACAATGCTAAATGGTAAAAAAAAAAAAAGTAGTCATGTCAGGTCACCTGTTGTCATGGTCACCTGAGTCCAGGTGACAGATGCAGCCCCGTCGGAGTCTGGAGTGCACCGCAAGGTAGTGGACCCTATGTCTGACTGCTCAGACGGATGGAGCTCTAGGATATAAACAGGAGAGCAGGTACTACTGTAGTACCTACACGGAAGACCCACTGGGCTCTACAGCATGATATTTCCCAGGGCGCGTAGTCTAGCAGAGCCAGCAGGTGTTCACCAGGAGTTCCCCTAGTGTTAGGGATGGATTTAGCTGCAGTCTGGCTCCAGGTTGCGACCCCAGGGCCTCCCAGCTCACGCTCACAGTAGACTACAGGGAGGTAGAGAGGAAGCAGCAGACTGCGACAACAAAGGATAGTCAGGAGATAGCCAAAGGTTGGGGCAACAAGCAGGTAAGGCTAGTCAGGAGATAGCCAAAGATCGGGGGGTAACAAGCCAGTAAGGATAGTCAACAACAAGCCGAGATCGGTAACTGGAATCAGACGTAGAAGACACAGCAAGATGCACACGAAAGCTAAACACACAATGTTGATCAGCAGGGCTGGCTTGCAGTGCACAGGTTAATATAGAGTTCCCTGATAGGGGCTGGGGTGGAGCCATGCTTTGAGGAGAGATTACTTAAAGCGGAGTTCCACCTTAAAGTGGAACTTCTGCTCATCGGAACCCTCCCCCCTCCGGTGTCACATTTGGCACCTTTCAGGGGGGAGGGGGGTGCAGATACCTGTCTAAGACAGGTATTTGCACCCACTTCTGGGCATAGACTCCCACGGGAGCCTATGCCTCTTCCTGTCCCGCCACGCTGTCTGCTGGGACACACACGGGTCCCAGAGACAGCGCAGAGCATTCTCATTGCACTGCACGACTCGTGTATGCGTAATAGGGAACCGGGAAGTAAAGCCGCAGCGCTTCACTGCCTGATTCCCTCAACGAGAATGGCGGCGGCAGCAGCCGAGAACCGATCGATTTCTCGGCTTCGGCTGCCGACATCGATGGACCCTGGAAGAGTTAAGTGTCCATTTATTAAAAGTCAGCAGCTGCAGTATCTGTAGCTGCTGGCTTTTATATATATTTTTTTTTTTTTTTTTTTTGTGCAATCCCTCTTTAAATTTTAACCACTTGCCGACCGCCCCATGTAGATATACGTCGGCAGAATGGCACGTACAGGCAGAACCACGTACCTGTACGTGCCATTCTTTAGGCGGTTGGGGGGTCCGTTCGGACCCCCCTCCGCCGGCGGGGACGGTCGGCATCGCTTCAGGAGCGATCCGGGACGAGGGGACGGCCAGTGGTTTCTGGCCACCCCCTCGCGATCGCTCCTGGCGAATGAAAAGCTTCCCCTTCCTGTCTATTGTATAGACAGGAAGGCGGAAGTGATGTCACGCTCGGTGCGCCGGTCTATGTGACCGGAGACGCCGAGCGGCGAACATGTTAAGGTTAGTGCACAACACTACACTGACACCAGTACAGTTAGGCACACAAAACACCCCCCTGTCACCCCCTGATCACCCCCCAGATCACCCCCCCTCCCCCCCCAGTCACAGTGTCACTAATTGCAGTGATCATTTATTTACTGATCACTGCATTTAGTGTCAGTGTGACTGTAATAACTGTCAGGGCAGTTAGTTTTAGGTCCTAGGTAGCCCCCTACCCCCCCCTAATAAAGGTTTAACCCCCTGATTGCCCCTAGTTAACCCCTTCACCCCCTTTTGCCAGTGTCACTAAGCGATCGTTTTTCTGATCGCTGCATTGTGTCGCTAGGTAACCATTTTTTTTTTATTTTAACCGCCATGTTTTATATAGGTTCATAAATAGTTTTATAGGTCAGGTACCCCCATATTACAACCTAAATAAAGGTTTTAACCCCCTGATTGCCCCTAGAGTTAACCCTTTCACCAGTAATCACCGTATAACTGTCACTGGTGACGCTGGTTAGCCAGTTAGTTATTTCGTTATTTAGGTTCCCCGTCAGGTTTTTATATAGCGTCAGGTACCCCCATATATTACCTAATAAAGGTTTAACCCCTGATTGCCCCTAGTTAACCCTTTCACCCCCTTTTGCCAGTGTCACTAAGCGATCGTTTTTCTGATCGCTGCATTAGTGTCGCTAGGTAACCAGTTTTTTTTTTTTAGGTTAACCGCCATGTTTATATAGGTTCATAAATAGGTTTATAGGTCAGGTACCCCCATATTACAACCTAAATAAAGGTTTTAACCCCCTGATTGCCCCTAGAGTTAACCCTTTCACCAGTGATCACCGTATAAAATGTCACTGGTGACGCTGGTTAGCCAGTTAGTTATTTCGTTATTTAGGTTCCCCGTCAGGTTTTTATATAGCGTCAGGTACCCCCATATATTACCTAATAAAGGTTTAACCCCCTGATTGCCCCTAGTTAACCCTTTCACCCCCTTTTGCCAGTGTCACTAAGCGATCGTTTTTCTGATCCCTGCATTAGTGTCGCTAGGTAACCAGTTTTTTTTTGTATTACTGTTACGGGTGACGCTGGTTAGTTAGCTTGTTTTTTATACTGTCAGGGCACCCGCCATTTATTACCCAATAACGGTTTAACCCCCTGATCGCCCGGCGGGTGATATCAATTAGGTTTTAGGGTCAAATAAGGTCTGCGTCGCCCCAGGTTAGTGCCAGTACCGCAAACACCCACGCGCAAAGCATACACCTCCCTTAGTGGTATAGTATCTGAACAGATCAATATCTGATCTGATCAGATCTATACTAGCGTCCCAGCAGTTTAGGGTTCCAAAAAAAAACGCAGTGTTAGCGGGATCAGCCCAGATACCTGCTAGCACCTGCGTTTTCCCCCTCCGCCCAGCCCAGCCCCCCCAAGTGCAGTATCGATCGATCACTGTCACTTACAAAACACTAAGCACACATAACTGCAGTGTTCGCAGAGTCAGGCCTGATCCCTGCGATCGCTAACATTTTTTTTGTGGTAGCGTTTTGATTCAGTCGCTAACAGTCAGGAGCTTTTTTACCTGTGAATCTCAAAAAAATAAAAAAAACAAAAATAGTTGTCGTTTTATTGTTCTCTCTCTCTCTCTCTATTGTTGCTCTTTTTTTACTCCATTCTATTCTGCAATGTTTTATTATGTTTTATCATGTTTTATCATGCTTGCTTTTCAGGTATGTAATTTTGTTTACTGTGTTTTAGTGTTAAGCATTTTTTTGTTTTCAGGTGCGCCATTCAGTTGCAGCGCGGATTTATTTATCTTGACAGCAACAGCGTTTGCTCCCACGATACATAAAGCCGCGACTCCAACGCTGTAGGAGGTGATTTCACCACCACAGTTAAAAAAAAGAGCATATATGCCGAAGCATGGGGGCAGCAGGGGGGGGGAGGAGCGATTGGCTCCTAATGCCACGTACATACGGTCGAAATTCCGACCGTGTGTACACGGCATAACTTTTGCGGGAGGATGCCCCCATGCATCGGCATATATAAATGGTGCATGTATGCCCATCATTAGAAGTGGGTGGATGAAGGGAGGTATTCTAATGGTGGGCATACCCACCAATCAATCTCTTTTTTTCGTTCAGCCAAGAGGCTGCATGAAAAAAAAAAAAGATTACAATATATGTCCAGTATGTTGCTGGACTTTGAATGGTTATACCAGAATGATGCCTGCAGGTTTAGGTATCATCTTGGTATCATTCTTTTCAGCCAGTGATCGGCTTTCATGTAAAAGCAATTCTAGCGGGTAATTAGCCTCTAGACTGCTTTTACAAGCAGTAGGAGGGAATGTCCCCCCTCCCGGATATAAACCGCGCCATTGGGTAATTGGGAAAGCATTTTATCACACCAATCTTGGTGTGGTCAGATGCTTTGAGGGCAGAGGAAAGATCTAGGGTCTAATAGACCCCAATTTTTTCAAAAAAAGAGTACCTGTCACTGCCTATTGCTATCATAGGGGATATTTACATTCCCTGAGATAACAATAAAAATCATAACAAAGAAAAAAAATGGAAGGAACAGTTTAAAAAAACAAAAAAAAAGCCAAAAAAAAAAAAAAAAAAAAAAAAAAAAAAAAAAAAAAAGCACCCCTGCCCCCCCTTCTCTTGCGCAAAGGCGTACACAAGCGTTGGTCTGGCGTCATATGTAAACAGCAATTGCAGCATGCATGTGAGGTATCACCGCGAAGGTCAGATCGAGGGCAGTAATTTTAGCAGTAGACCTCCTCCGTGAATCTAATGTGGTATCATGTAAAGGCTTTTAAAGGCTTTTAAAAATGTATGTAGTTTGTCGCCACTGCGTGTTTGTGCGCAATTTTAAAGCATGTCGTGTTTGGTATCCATGTACTCGGCCTAAGATCATATTTTTTTATTTCATCAAAAATTTGAGCAATATAGTGTGTTTTAGTGCATTAAAATAAAAAAAAGTGTATTTTTTCCACAAAAAATGCGTTTGAAAAATCGCTGCGCAAATACTGTGTGGAAAAAAAAAATGCAACACCCACCATTTTAATCTGTAGGGCCTTTGCTTTAACAATATATATAGTGTTTGGGGGTTCAACGTAATTTTCTTGCAAAAAAAAAAAATATGTTTTCATGTAAACAAAAAGTGTCAGAAAGGGCTTTGTCTTCAAGTGGTTAGAAGAGTGGGTGACGTGTGACATAGGCTTCTAAATGTTGTGCATAAAATGCCATGACAGTTCAAACCCCCCCCAAATGACCCCATTTTGGAAAGTAGACACCCCAAGCTATTTGCTGAGAGCAATGTTGAGCCCATTAAATATTTTTTTTTTTTGTCCCAAGAGATTGAATAATGAAAAAAAAAAAAAATATATATATTTTTTTTACAAAAAGTTGTCACTAAATGATATATTGCTCAAACATGTCATGGGCATATGTGGAAATACACCCCAAAATACATTCTGTTGCTTCTCCTGAGTACGGGGATACCACATGTGTGGGACTTTTTGGGAGCCTAGCTGCGTACGGAACCCCAAAAACCAAGCACCGCCTTCAGGCTTTCTAAGGGAGTAATTTTTTTATTTCACTTCTCACTGCCAATCACAGTTTCGGAGGCCATGGAATGCCCAGATGGCATAAAACCCCCCAAAATGACCCCATTTTGGAAAGTAGACACCCCAAGCTATTTGCTGAGAGGTATTGTGAGTATTTTGCAGATGTCGCTTTTTGTCACAAAGTTTTGAAAATTGAAAAAAGAAAAAAAAATTTTTTTTTTCTTTAATTTCTTCATTTTCAAAAACAAATGAGAGCTGTAAAATACTCACCATGCCTCTCAACAAATAGCTTGGGGTGTCTACTTTCCAAAATGGGGTCATTTGGGGGGGTTTTGTGCTATTTTGGCATTTTATGGCCTTCGAAACTGTGATAGGTAGTGAGGAGTGAAATCAAAAATTTGCACCCTTAGAAATCCTGAAGGCGGTGCTTGGGTTTCGGGGCCCCGTACGCGGCTAGGCTCCCAAAAAGTCCCACACATGTGGTATCCCCATACTCAGGAGAAGCAGCAAAATGTATTTTGGGGTGCAATTCCACATATAACTATGGCATGTGTGAGCAATATATCATTTAGTGACAACTTTTTGAAAAAAAAAAAATATTTTTTTATTTTTGTCTTTATTCAATCACTTGGGACTAAAAAAAAAAATATTCAATGGGCTCAACATGCCTCTCAGCAAATAGCTTGGGGTGTCTACTTTCCAAAATGGGGTCATTTGGGGGGGGGGTTTTGTACTTCTCTGCCATTTTAGCACCTCAAGAAATGAAATAGGCAGTCATAAATTAAAAGCGGTGTAAATTCCAGAAAATGTACTCTAGTTTGTAGACGCTATAACTTTTGCGCAAACCAATAAATATACGCTTATTGGCATTTTTTTTTACTAAAGACATGTGGCTGAATACATTTTGGCCCAAATGTTTGACTAAAATTGAGTTTATTAGATTTTTTTTATAACAAAAAGTAGAAAATCTCTTTTTTTTTCAAAATTTTCGCTCTTTTTCCGTTTATATCGCAAAAAATAAAAATCACAGAGGCAATCAAATACCATCAAAAGAAAGCTCTATTTGTGGGAAGAAAAGGACGCAAATTTCGTTTCGTTACAAAATTTCATGACCGCACAATTACCAGTTAAAGTAGTGCAGTGCGAAATTGAAAAAAGACCTCTGGTCCTTAAGCTGACAATTGGTCCGGGGCTGAAGTGGTTAAGGTCTCATGACTAAAACCAATGTATCCAGCAAATGGGAAGGAGCTTTAGTGGGAAACCTGCGAGGAATTCCTTTCTGAAGACGACAAATACTTAGTTGGGGCACTGCCATATCATACCCAGTGACCTCAGCTGGAAAAGATGGTAATTACGCTGACCCGAGTCCCATGCATACTAAAGGGTTTAAAAAGAGTACAAGAGAAGCACATGTATAATAGCTTCTCTGAATAGATCAAAGAACAGCAAATACGGCAATGGCTCAGCCACAGAGCTCCCTAATTAAAGGAAATTTTACCTACTTAATTGTTAGCCACTGGAATATTTAACACACACTTGAATCTCATCGCAGGATTACATCTGCATATTAAAAGGGCCATTGCAGCTCTCAGTAGAATGCCTAAATGAAATAATTGGAATCTGTGTATAACAGATTCCTCATTGATGTGACGCCGAACAAAAGTGTTTTAGAATTTCATAATGTAGTTCGGTCTGTTGGGTGGTTGTCATTAGACTTTATCCCTGCAGCTTCCTCTTTACTCCCCTACACGATATCAATGCTGCATTCATTAGGACGGCATCTGCGGTGAATATTGATGAGACAATACTATGTGTTTAGTGGCATAAAGACTACGATAATTCATTAATAGTGCAAAGATTTAATTAGAGGGGTTAGTGGTGCATAAAAGATGGAGATGATAATTAAATATGTCCTTGGCAGAGCTGGAAAGGCCAATTACATATTTATCTGCAATTAAGGCTTAATTTGTTCCTGAAAGAGAAATTACGCTGATATTACCAGCATATGTTGGAGAGAGGAATTAGAGTTTTGGCTATGAATTTTGCCTGCAATTTGGAAAGCTCCATCCATTTTTTTCTGATGAGCAGAGTAGCAATAGGGGAAGCAGAGTTGTGTAGTGCTTAGCACTCTCTCCTAGCAGTAAGAAGGGTCGCTGGTTCGAATCCCAACCACGACACTACCTGCCTGGAGTTTGCATGTTCCCCTGTGCCTGCGTGGGTTTCCTCCGGTGACTCCGGTTTCCTCCCACACTCCAAAGACATGCAGGTAGGTTAATTGGCTTCTGTCCAAAAATTGGCCCTAGTATATGAATAGGGACCTTGGATTGTGGGCTCCTTGAGGGTAGGGACCGATGTGAGTGTGCAATGTACAGGGATAAGGACAATTGTAGATACTCACTC
>JAQSEC010000185.1:0-12030 GCA_028564925.1 Lithobates sylvaticus
TTTTTTATTTTTTTTTTTTTTTTTTTGAGTTTTAAAAGTTTTATTGAAAATATAAACATTACAAAGGTATAAAAACATGAAACAGAACATGAGAACATGGCGCCCTCTAGAGGGTCCGTACAGAGAACTGGTTACAGGCATATTCACTGGGCAATGTTTTAGCCGGTATGCGTACACAAGTCAGCCCGCCTGAGGAGAATTTTAGGGGAGTGAACCTTGTACTAATGGTCCCGGCACTGTTGCCCTCGGGCGGAGATCAATATTTTCTAAGAATGTTTTCGTAAGAGACTTAATCAGCGTCTGGTCTCTGGTCTCCCACACACCCCCTACGGGGATCTTGCTGTGCGTGGGAGGGACAGGGGCCAGAGCTTCAGGTGATCCTAACGTGAGAGGGTACGACGACCCTGCTCACCATAGCGGAGTACTAACCCCTGACAGGGGTAAGGGTGCTACCGTGGGCAAAAAATTTGGAACCTCACGTAGTGAGGAAAGGGGTGAAAGTAGGCCTGACGAGGCTAGGGCTACGGTTTTTGATCAAGCGGGCTGCTCTTGTGTACCTTCAGGTGTCAAAGTATGACGAGCCCTTTTACCGGATCTGGGGTCCTGAGTGTGCCAGGACCCTTCAAGTAGAAGTTGAATGAGTAGAGGAAGAGCCGACGAGAGAAAAGGAAGGGGAGGGAGGAGAGAGGAGACAGAGAGTGAGGGAGGGGGAGGGGGGGGGGGGAAGGTTGGATGGGGGTTCCTCGCGGAGAGAAGCTGCGGAGTATATGTAGGTCTGTCAGGGGGATTGACAGCCTTTCTCAGAGGAGAATCAATGACGTGCCCGTGTATTGGGCCCACGGTTCCCATGTGAGATGGAATTTGTCTAATGTGTCTAGAAGAGTGTGGGCGATTTTTTCCTGAGCCATTAACCATGAGATCTTTTGTTTAGCTCGTCGGAGTGAGACTGAGGGCGATTTCCAAGCTTGAGCAATAGTGATCTTGGCCCCTAGTAGGATAAAATGAATGAGCGAACGGGTCAATTTAGGAGTTTGCGGGATAGTCTTGTTGAGGAGAGCTATGAGAGGGTCCTGCGGGATTTTGAGTCCTGTGACTGTACGTATGAGGTAAAAGACCTTGTTCCAAAAGCCCCTATTTTAGGGCATTCCCAGACTATGTGTAGGAGGGTGCCTAGGCTGTCACATCCTCTGAAGCAAAGTGGGGAAGACTGGGGGTAGAATTTAGAGAGGCGGGTAGGGACTAGATACCATCTCGATATCACTTTAACGTCTGCCTCCATGAGGGAGATGTTCAAGATGCCTTTAAATGAGTAAGAGAAGTGCGTGTGCCAAGTGTCTAGGTCCCATTCAAACTGTAGGTCCTGCTCCCACCTCAACATGTAGTTCGCTTTGCCCTGGGGTTCAGCAAGCGCTGAGTAGATCAGGGAGATACCCCCCCTGACGCCCATGGCTGAGGAGCACCATTGCTCATATTGGGTGACAGAGAGTGCCCTATCTGCACTGCTCCAGACTGTGTGTAGGAAGTGGCGTAGCTGATAGTACCGATAGGTTTCCGAGGGGGGCATGTCCAGCTTGGATATGCAGTATTTTAGAGAGAGGGGTCCATCAGCATTGAAGTATTGACCGATTCTATACAATCCTTTGTCGAGCCACCATGCAAATGCCTTGATGTTTAATCCTGGAGGGAAGGAGGGGTTGTTGAAGATATGGGTGAGAGGATGCCAGGGTGATATTAGAGCGGTATGTTTGTGAAGAGAGTCACAGAGGGTCATCGAGTGTGAGAGGGTGGGGGATAGGATCGCAGGGCGATCTCTACGTGTTTTCCAGATCAGGTAGTCTAACGTGTGGTTGGGGGTAGCCTGTCGTTCAATTTCAACCCAGTCGGGTTTTGGGGACCTGGAGTATATTACGGAGAACTGACAGAGTTGAGCTGCTTGAAAGTACTTCCAAAGATTCGGGAGTCCTAGTCCTCCTTTCTTTCTTGCTCTAAACAGCACTGAGTTTGAGAGACGATGACCCTTGCCACCCCAGATAAATCTAGAGACCGTGGATTGGAATCTGTCCAACTCCCGTTTCTTAACGGGGATTGGCAGAGACCTGAAGAGGTACAGGAGTCTGGGAAGGAGGGTCATCTTGACTGAGTTAACTCTACCCAGCCAGGATAGGTTATAAAGGGACCATTGTGCCAAATCGTCTGAGAGTTTCTTCAGCATGGGTGTGTAATTGTGGTGGTACAAGAGGTCAATTTTGGGGGTAAGGAAAACCCCTAAATAGGGAAGGGAGGAGGAGCTCCAGGAGAAAGGGAAGTTGGCTTTTAGCCTGTCTACTATGTCTTGGGGAACAGTTATGTTGAGAGCCAGGGATTTTGACATGTTGATTTTAAGGCCTGAAACTGCTCCAAAAGCGTGGAGCAGCTTTAGGACCTTAGGAGTGGACGTGAGAGGGGAGGTGAGAAACAGGAGGACGTCGTCTGCAAAGAGCGCACATTTGTGCATCTGATTGCCGCATACAACCCCACTGATGTCCGGGTCTTGCCTGATTGCCAACGCCAGAGTTTCTATCGCTATAGCGAAGAGTAGAGGAGAAAGGGGGCATCCTTGTCTAGTACCTTTCAATATTGGGATCTGTTTAGAGAGGTGGCCTTGTAGTTTAATCTGGGCACTCGGGGTGGAGTAGAGAGAAGAAATCGTTTGTAAGAAGTCCGGCCCAAAACCCCATCGACGTAGGATGGAAAATAGGTAAGGCCAGGTTACTGTGTCGAAGGCTTTCTGCAGGTCTATGGAGAGTATGTAGCCTAGTTGTTGGGGGTCTCCATCCCAGGCGGAGTGCATAAGCGATATCAGGTCTACTGCTCTCCTAATCTGGTCCGGCCCCTGTCTCCCGGGAATAAAGCCCACTTGGTCCTTGTGTACGTAGGACGCAATGAAGGAGGCCATTCTGTTGGCTAGGACTTTAGTCATGATTTTGAGGTCGTTGTTGATTAAAGAAATTGGCCTATAGTTGCTTACATCGCTGGAGTCTTTCCCTTGTTTGGGAATGACCGTAATAAATGCGAGGTTAGCCGCTGGTTCAAGGGGGGAACCTTCGCGTAGGGAGTTGAAGAGGCGGACCAGACGAGGAGAGAGGATTTCGGAAAAGGTTTTATAATATTGGGCGGAAAAGCCATCAGGGCCAGGGGCAGAGTTTGTTTTAAGGTTTTTAATGACATCGAGGACTTCCTCTGTGGTAAAAGGAGCGTCCATCAAGGACCTATGTGACTCCGAGAGCTCCGGTAATTTTACGTTTTCTAGGAAGGTTTCTAGAGGGGCTGGGTCTGTCGTGGAAGGGGCTGAGTAGAGGTTCGAGTAAAACGTGTGGAAGGTGTCTAAAATTTTTTGGGGATTCTGGGAAAGGGCGCCCGATTCCGTTTTTATCTTGGGTAGTGTGAAGTTTTTCAGTTTAGGGGAGAGTTTCGTCGCCAGACGAGGACCGATTTTGTCTGCCTGTAGGTAGAACTTGCCGCTTAACCAGCGTAAGTGTTTGTCAGCATTAGTGGTCAGAGCTAGGTTCAAGGCCACACGGGAGGATTCAAGTTGGGAAAGGCTGGCTGAGGTGGGTTTGGCTTTATGAGCCTTACTGAGACGTTCAAAGTCTTTTTCCAATTTTTCTATAGTGATTTTATGTTCCTTTTTGAGTTTGGAAGACAGTTGGATTATTTTCCCTCTTATTACTGCCTTGTGTGCTCCCCAGAGAGAGCTGGGGGACGTGTCCCCCGTGTCATTGAGGTTAAAGAATTCCTTAATATCCTGGGCTAAAAGAGTGCAGTGGACAGGGTTGGAAAGAAGGGATTTACTGAGGCGCCATTGAGGGGGACCGGTGGGTGTCAATGCGTTGTGGATCTTGAGAGTGACGATGGAGTGGTCAGACCAGGGGGTTTCGTGAATTGAGGCATGTGTCGCTGTGTGGATGTCCGAGTTGGGTATAAAGATGTGATCTATTCTGCTGTGCGTTTTATGGGGGGCCGAGTAGTGGGTATAGTCCTTGGCAGTGGGGTTTAATTCCCTCCAGGTGTCAATCAGGTTCAGGTCATGGAAGAGTCGGGCTATTCTGAGGCTCTGTTTGGAGGGTTTAGTGAGGCGTGGTATGTCTTGAGAAGATTTGTCTAAGACATGATCGAATGCTGTGTTGGAGTCGCCCCCAACTATGATCCTGCCTTCCAGGTGTGGAGAGAGGGTAGTGAGCATAGAAGCGAAGAAGCGCGCCTGACCCCGGTTAGGGGCATAATAGGAGACAATGGAATACAGTTCCCCTTCAATATGTCCTTTGATCAGGAGGAACCTGCCCTCCTCATCTCGGACGGTGTGTGTGTGAATGAAAGGGATACGTTTGGACAGTAGGATAGCTACTCCCTTCTGTTTAGTTTGAGCATTAGCTAGATAGAAGGTGGGGTAGTTGCGGTGGAGGAATGAAGGAGTGTAACTTGCTGGGAAATGGGTTTCCTGTAGTAGGATGACATCAAGGCTTCTGGCATGGTAGCTTTGAAAGGCCTTCCGGCGTTTGGAGGGGGAGTTTAGTCCCTGAGCATTATGAGAGGCAATTCTTAGTGTCATTGTGCGAGTTTCAGCATCAGCCATGGGCGTCTGGGTGTGGGTGCGATAATGTTTGGAGGGAGCTTACCTTAGTCCTGTGGCTTCTGAGTCTGTCAGTCTGGGGGAAGTGTTTCCGCCGAGAACCTGAAGGGGGTGGTGTGGAGAAACTCCGCGAGGAACCTTGAGCACTAGGAATAAAGGGGGAGGAGGGGGGGAGGGAGAGGAGGGGGAGTAAGAAAGGAAGAGAAGAGGAGGAGAGAGCACGAATAACATTGAGATGGTTAGTAAGTGCATAAAAAAAAACAAAAAACGATTAAGCAATACATTACAGGTATAGTGCAATAAGGACCAGTCAAGAAGGTCCATGTCCAAAAGCTCACCAAGGAGAGCATTTGGAGAGGGTGCAACCCTAAAAGGGTTGGCTGTCTGGTGTCACCGGAGGGAGTGGGTACCCTCCGCGTCACAACAGGTGGAGTGGCATACTACACCGCTCCGGCCGGTATGGCCCCCCGAAAGGAGCAAACTGTTACCGGTCGGCCTGGGGGGTAAACATAAACTGAATCAACATGACAAAAGATACAAACTGCACGCATCATGCGCAAAAGGTGTTACTTAGATTATTGTTTGCTATGAGCAAGAAGGGTGGTAGCTCAAAAATAACAGGGGTGGGGGTACCTGCAGGGTAGAGGGGGGAAAGAGGTCCCATAATGGGGTAGGCTAGGGCTGGTGTGTGGGACTTGCTGATTGGGAGGGATGTAAGATGGGATTGTCCCAGTCCGCAAACTCTAAGAGGAATGCAAGCGAACAAAATACCCACGTGATCCCAGGTGGGAGTGTAGAGAGAGGAAGTGGGCCCCGTTGAGTCCCTGTTAGGACCCACGGGGTCCACTTAAACAAGAGGGATCCTGGCCTGGCCAAAACTGGTCAGGGCTTAGAGGATCCATTTCCCCCTGAACCTTAAGGCAAGCTGGGGTGGTCACTGAAAAAGCGAGAGGGATAAATTTTGGGTGATGGGGTGACCAGATGGATAGGGGGGGGCAAGGTTCAGGGGGAACTATGTCCAAAAAAAAAAGGGTTAGAGGACGCAAGACCTCTCAGTGGTGAGAGGTGGAGGATGAAGTCCTCATCTCGGGGGATGTGCTTCCCGGTGTCTCTTCGACTGTTGCTTGATCCACAGAGGGGTCAGGGGGCTGCCTGGTGGTGGACGTTTAGACGAAGCCGACTTGATTGGAGCTTGGTGGGGGGCCAAATCCTGGGAGATCAGACCGAGTTGGAGCAGCAAGCGTTCGCCATCCTGGAACGATGAGAAGCCGTAGGATTTGTCCTTGAAGTGGAACTGGAGCCTGAACGGGAAGGACCAGCGGTACTTGATTGAGTTCTGGATGAGGACCTCCAGAAGGGGTTTGAGGGATCTGCGTTTCTGGACCGTGGCCGGGGAAATGTCCGCAAAAATTTGGATCTTGTTGCCTTGGAAGTTCAGGTTATCAAGATTGCGTGTGTGCCTCATGACATCCTCCTTAACGCTATAGTAATGCGGCTTGACTACTATGTCTCTAGGGAGGCCATCTTGTCTGGGGGGATGAAGAGCTCTGTGAGCCCTGTCCAGTTCCAATCTGTGTTCCTGGATGTCAGGCAAGAGTTCTTTAATAAACTTTTTGATTGTGCTGGGGACGTCTGTGACAGATTCGGGAATTCCTCTAACGCGGAAGTTGTATCTTCTGCTCCTGTTCTCCAAATCGTCAATTTTAGAGAGGGCTGTTTCTAGCTGGTCTTGTAGGGTTTGGATACACGCGGGGTTCTGGTTGGTACGTGCCGCATTGTTATCTACCGCCTGCTCAATAACATCCATGCGGGCTCCTAGGCCCTGTAGATCAGCTTTAATGGTAGCCGTGATTTGGGAGGCGTTCTGTGCCAGCATTTCAGAGAAATGTTGCAGCATAAGCTGCATGTCTGTGGAGTGGGTCTGCAGCAGGGGGGGATAGTGATGTGGGCCTTCCAGGCCCAGGGGGGATCCCTGGTAGGGAGTGTGTGAAAAGTCACCGAAGTTCCTGCTCAGCAGGGATGCTGTAGAGGCTGGGGAGTTACCCTGGGGATTGCAGGTACTCACAGGGGTTGAAGGCATGTTGGTGTGGAGCTGGAGCTGCAGGTGCTGTGGTGGTGGATCTGCGATGGTGTCCGGGTCCTCTGTGCTGCCTCGTGTTGCGGCCGCCATCTTGGCTGAGGCCGGGGCTGCCGGATTATAGGTGAGCTGACGGCTCACCTCGTTTTTGTGGGTCCCTGTGGCCATATCGGGGGGTGCCTGGCACCCTTGGGAGGCAGAGGGGTGAGGGCCGGCCGAATCCTGCACGATCTGATCGCTCGGGGGTAGTAGAAGGGCCGGAGCGGTGCGGAGCTTCCGATCAGAGCGTCCTCCCGGAAGTCCCGCGCATGCGCACTCTCCTGTTTGCAACGTCGCATGACCGCGCAATTGTCCGTTAAAGCGACACAGTGCGAAAAAGTGGAGAAGGGGGCAAAATTTCCCGGGGGCTGAAGTGGTTAATGTTACACTTACACCCGCTGTGGATCTCAAGGGCAGTGCAATAGGAATGTCGCGCAGGAAACCATCACGTAGCGCGAGACTCCCACACCATGTTCTAGTATGAACGGGTTCTTAAAGCCCAGCGCCGGGAAACACACACGGGGGGAATGCTGGGGAGATGAAGAGCCAGACCAAGAAGTCACAAAACCATGCCAGAGCGCCTACAGAGAGCAAACCCGCTAGTTTTCAGGAAGAATTTTAATTTTAGACAAAATAACTTTTTCATGCTTGGGTACAATTAACATTTCTAAAAGGAAGCAAGTTTTGACTTTTTCAGTTCAGGCTCACTTTAAATTTGAACATGAGGAAAAGTTTGCCTTCATTAACATGAAGTTCACTTACTTTAACGAGTCTGCAGTTTTTCAGCCCACCTCACGCGGTTTGCATTATGTGTCACCTGTCTGATTTGAGAGATGATCCTGCCCTCTAACAAAGTGATGCTGGCAGACGTTTGTCATTATGATCTATGGCATGGCCCTTGCTGCTTGATTGCCCAGACCTGAGTTATTAGCGGAGACTTTATGGGTCAATAGTGCTCCGACTCTCCCGCTGTGGAGATCAGTACAGCTCTGTCTTGTGCTGCTACAGCCTCTTTGCAGAGAGGAAATTCAAACTAATAGCAAGTTCTAACTGGATTGCTGCCAACCAAAAGTTTGCCGTTTTCAATATAGGAATGTTGTAAACCGAGGATGAATGGCGACCAGGTACCTTAAAATAAATTGCACATATGAAACCGGATATTCAAAAGATAAACAAAAGTCCATATTGGTCTAAAAAAAAAAAATGTTTAAATTTGTAAAGTTTAAAAAAAAAATAATAATGTCCTATTAAAGCAATATGAGTAGTAAAGATTCAGTTCCACTACAGGCTGCTCTACTAAAAACATAGGATAGCAACGGGCGCCAACTAAGTGTAGAAAATCATCACTTTTATTTAAAATGGACAAATGGCAACTCACATTTTAAAACCTAAAGAATCACTCAGCTCATGTGTTCATCAACCTCGTGGGAAGAACTTACAGGACAGGATGCTTGTGAAGCTGACAGATGGATTACAGAATCCTCGGGAGATGAAGAGCCAGAAGTCACAAAACCATGCCGGAGCGCCTGCAGAGAGCAAACCCCGAAGTGACGCTTCATCTGGGAGGACCAACAGCAAAAGGACGTGGTTAGATCAAAGCTCTTTTTTTCTCTAGCCATGGCTTTGACGCTCCGAAATGCGTAACCACGATCCTTTGCAGTTGGTCCTCCCAGCCATCACCACTTCCCAGGTTTGCGCTCTGCATGCGTTCCAAGGTGGTTTTTTGACTACTGGGTCTGGTTCCCCAGCATTCTGTGATCCATTCGGCACCTGCACCAGCATCCTGCCCTGCAAGTTCTCCCCATGAGGCCAATCTACAACACAGGCAAATTCTATGAGATGAGTGATTGCAATTTACTACACTTAGTTTGTGCGCCCCCTGTCCTTCTTTTTTCTATAGGAATGTGGTGTGTTTGTTTTGGGTGAACCTCAGTTGTGCTCACATATATTATTTTTTATGTTTTTTTAGATGCACCATTTATAGAAATATAGGAATATGCTGACCTCCTTCTAATGATGTTAGTTGCCTGGCTATTATGCTGACCCCAGTGGCTCCAGTACCTTTTAGGCACAGACCCAGAATGCATACACAGTATTCAGAGAAAAGTCTTCCTCTGCATGCCATTTCCAGGTCAGAAGCCAACCAGGCAACTAGTGATCCTAAGAGGAGAGGTCAGCGGGTGACTCCAAAGGGCAGGTATTTAGTCTAGTAGGAATGCCGATGGAAGATAAAGATCAGTTTGTAAACTGGTCACTTTGGCCGGCCATAGACAGTTCGACTCTTGACCAGTTCAGCAGGAACCGACCGAGATTAGAACCGCGTGTGGGCAGGCTGAATGTACCAAGTTGATGGATCGATCAACTTTGGTACAACCAGTCTGCTGGATTCACTATTTATCGCTAGCAATAATCGCTGTCTTCTCCCAGCAGGGACGACCTTCCCGGGCATTGGTGGCAGGAAAGAATTTTGCACTGTCTATAGCCTGCCTTAGCTTGTAGGCTGTGTCTTGAATTGGGTATTTCTCCAACAACTTTTGCAAGATACACTATATTACCAAAAGTATTGGGATGCCTTTACACACACATGAACTTTAATGGCATCCCAGTCTTAATCCGTAGGGTTCAATATTGAGTTGGCCCAACCTTTGCAGCTATAACATCTTCAACTCTTCTCGGAAGGCTGTCCACAAGGTTAAGAAGTGTGTTTATGGGAAACGTTTGAACATTCTTTTAGAAGCACATTTGTGAGCTCAGGCACTGACATGGACGAGAAGGCGTAGCTTGCAGTCTCCGCTCTAATTCATCCCAAAGGTGTTCTATCGGGTTTAGATCAGGACTCTGTGCAGGCCAGTCAAGTTTCTCCACCCCAAACTCATTCATCTATGTCTTTATGGACCTTGCTTTGTGCACTGGTGCGCAAGCATGTTGGAACAGGAAGGGGGGCCATCTCCAAACTGTTCCTACAAAGTTGGGAGCATGAAATTGTTTAAAATGTCTCGGTATGCTGACGCCTTAAGCGTTGCCTTCACTGGAACTAAGGGCCAAGCCCAACCCCTGAAAAAAACAACCCCACACCATAATCCCCCCTCCACCAAATGATTTGGACCAGTGCACAAAGCAAGGTCCATAAAGACATGGATGAGCGGATTTTGGGGAGAGGAACTTGACTGGCCTGCACAGAGTCCTGACCTCAACCCGATTAGAACGCCTTTGGGATGAATTGGAGGGGAGACTGGAAGCCAGGCCTTCTTGTCCACATCAGTGCCTGACCTCACAAATGCGTTTCTGGAAAAATGGTCAAACATTCCCTTAGACACACTCCTAAACCTTGTGGACAGCCTTCCCAGAAGAGTTGGAGCCATTATAGCTGCAAAGGGTGGGCCAACTCAATATTGAACCCTACGGACTAAGACGCCATTAAAGTGCATGTGCTTGTAAAAGCAGGTGTCCCAATACTTTTGGTAATATAGTGTAATTTCCTGCTAAAATAAGATCTGGCCTCTAACTCTAGCCAGTCCGCCAAGCACTGTTCATACCAGGAGGAAGGGGCATCCCACTGTTGTTGACATGGGGGTATAGGAGTCGAGAATAATTTCCTCTGTAATTTTATCATGGCATTCTTTCCTGCACTGTACAATTGTAGGTTTTCTTTACCCATTATCTCTACATTACCCCAGGCACTAGGGGTCTATAGTTAATGAAAGCACCTCAGGAGGCGCACAATGGGAATAAAGCAATTACTGTACCATGGCAGTGCCAAATGTGCTGTCAGCCAGGAGGGAATATTGCAGGGGATTGTTGGAGATAATGGGAAACACCCGGCTAACATGCTGTATGATATGAAAGAATCTGCCAAAGGAGATTTTCTAATTGGCAAGCTGGGCAGCCCCCTGGATGCCAATTAGGAGACTGGCGAGGATACACCGGACATTTTCTTTATTTACATTTTATTATTATTATTATTATTGATCACAACTAGATTCATCGTGCAAAGTGTCAGTAGGAAGAGCTGTTCTTGTTTTACCATCGCAACAAATTCCGTTCACCATGTTGTTTCCACTGCACTTCAGTCATTTATGGTTTCTCTGGGCAGCGTTTGCCATGAGATCATCTGCCAACAAATTAAATGCATTCCAAATTCATAAACCTGAGCTTTCCTTGTGAACAGTCTCCTCCATTACATCAGTCAGTGGTCTCCAAACTGCGGCCCGGGGGTCAGATACGACCTTTGTTTGCCTTTATCCACCCTTGGGGCACCATTTCTCCCACTGACACCCAACAATGGGGCACTAGTCCTCCCACTGATACCAAACATGGGGGCTTACTACCATTGATGCCAGAAAAATTTCCACTTCTGCTGGCCATAGTCATTGGCCATTACAAGCAGTGAGAGGGGACATCTCCACCCTTCCTGACACCTTCTGTGGCTTGCTCGGGCTCTCCCATTTCACCAGGAGACCTGAGCAACCAGCTGCGGCATCCACCGGCTAGTCGGACAGCGGAAAAAAGCCTTGATTGGCTTTGATCAGCTCTCTGCTATGATAACCCGGAAGCAATGACCTGACATCACTATTGGTTTACCCAGATGTAAACAGTGACATTTTTGAAAGCTCAAAAGCATTCAAAAACACAGATCTTGGTGTTTTTGAATGTGTTTAAGGGTGGAGGGGAGGGATTTGGGGCCTTTAGACCCCAGATCCCTCCTTAAAGAGTACCCGACATATGCCTATTGCTGTCACAATGATGTTTACATTCCTTGTGACAGCAATAAAAGTGCCGAAGAAAAAAATTAAACCAACAGTAAAAATAAAAACAAAATTTATTAACAAAAAAAGAAAGAAAATGCTCGCATGCAAAAGGTGACCGCACACATGTAAGGTATCGTGGCCAACGTCAGATCATGGGCAGTAGTTCTAGAACCAGACCTCCTCTGTAAGGCTAAAGTGGTGACCTGTAAAGGCTTTTAAAGCGTTGTCTATGGATAGTAAAATTGACGTTTGTCACCATTTTATAGGCATGCTCAATTTAAAAGCTTGACGTGTTTGGTATCTGTTTACTCAGCGTAACATTTTTTTATGTTTTACCAAAAAATTGGGTTATGGATTATTTTATTTTTTTTTTACTTAAAAAAAGTGTATTTTCCCAAAAATGTTTTAAAAACCGCTGCGCAAATACCGTGTGACATAAGAAATTGCAAACCCCACCAATTTCCTCTAAGGGCTCAATTTAAAAACAATAATATTATATATATATATATATATATATATATATATATATATGTATATATATATATATATATATATAT
>JAQSEC010002898.1:0-11576 GCA_028564925.1 Lithobates sylvaticus
CCAACAGACGAAAACCGACACTAGGGCAGCTATTGGCTACTGGCTATGAACTTCCTTATTCTAGTCCGGTCGTACGTCATCACAATCGAATCCGTCGGACTTTGGTGTGCTTGTGTGTGGCCAAGTCCGTTCGTTCGGAAAGTCCGTCGGAACTCTGCCGAAAGTCCATCGGGAAGACCGTCGGACCTAGTCCGTCGAAAAGTCCGGTCGTGTGTACGCGGCATTAGAAGCTTTCTGGACTAAAAATGTAGCCTACAATGGCTGTTAACAGACAAAATCTGCAAAGCAAACATAGGAACAAGGTCATTTATGGTACCTCCATTCAGTACAATTTCGGAACTTCTATGTACAAATTAAAGAGCCAAACAAGAATGTAGGTGTGTCTTATGGAAAAGTAAAAAAATAACTACAGCCATACCTGCTCACCCCGTTCTCCTGGGATTCCCGGAATGCCACGTGGTCCAGTAATGGCCTCTCCAGAAGGGCCTCTGTCACCCTAAAAATATGAAAACAAATTAAACATCGTAGTACTAAGTGATAATATACTGTATAATGAGAAAATGTGTGCTAATGCAACATTTATCTAGCAATTATCTAAATCAAAGGTTTCATCATTTTGGACGCATCGCAGCTTTTCATTTTCATTTTTAGAGGTGCAAAGGTTGCCCAGACCTAAAAAAAAAAAAAATATATATGTAGAATTAAAAATGACCTTCACTTATACATTTCCTCACCTTCTGTCCTTGCAGACCTTCAGGACCTTTTGGACCGCCAGGTCCTGGAGGACCTGGTGGTCCAGAAGTCCCATCGATCCCTCTTGTGCCGGTTGGACCAACTGGCCCTACAGAACCCTAGAAAACATTTTAACTCAGTGGGTTAAGGTATCAAAGAAATCAATTCTATTAATATAATATAAATAAAGACCATTCTAACAGTGTAAACTATATGGTCAAGAGTATCCAGAGACCTGCCTGTCCAACATCTCATTCCAAAATTAAGGCTATTAATAGGAAGGTGGCATCTCTTTGTTGTAATAATAGCTTCTGCTCTTTTGGGAAGACTATCCACGAGATGCTGGAGCATTGTTCTTGGGACTGGCTCAGTGTAGCAACTAGAACATTAATGAGGTTAGGACCTGATGTTGGCTATTAATATGAAGATAGTCTTTCTTTGTTGCAATAATAGGTTTTGATCTTCTGGATAGCCTGTCAATTAAATGCTGGAGCATTGTTCTTGGGATTTCCTTAGTTAAGCAGCTAGAACATTGGTGAGGTTTAGACCTGATGTTAGCTTGTAATATGAAGGTGGCCTTTTTTGTTGCCATAACATCCTCCGCTCTTCTGGGAAAGCTGTCCATGAGATGCTGAAGCAATATTGGTGGTAATTGCTCAGTTAAGCAACTGAGACAGGGGTCCTAAGCAAAAGGGCCAGTTTACTGTCCTTCAGACCTTAGGAGGGCCATACTGTGGCTAGTAGGAGTAGAAAATGCCTCATCTTTGCTATTATGGGAGGAATAGTGCCCCATCATTGGTGTCAGTGGGAGGAATAGTGCCCAATCATTGGTATCAGTGGGAGCAATAGTGACCCATCATTGGTATTAGTGGAAGGAATAGTTTCTCACCATTCGGTTTTAGTGGGAGGAATAGTGCCCCATCATTGGTGTCAGTGGGAGGAATAGTGCACGATCATTGGTATTACTGGGAAGAATAGTGCCTCATCATTGGTGCAAGTGGGAGGAATAGTGCCCCCTCATTGGTATTAGCGGAAGGAATAGTTTCTCACCATTCGGTTTCAGTGGGAGGAATAGTGCCCCCTCATTGGTATTAGCGGAAGGAATATTTTCTCACCATTCAGTTTCAGTGGGAGGAATAGTGCCCCATCATTGGTGTCAGTGGGAGGAATAGTGCCCCATCATTGATATTAGTGGGAGGAATAGTGCCTCATCATTAGGGTCAGTAGATGGAATAGTTACCCATCATTGGTGTCAGTGGAAGGCATTGTGCCCCATCACTGGTGTCAGTGGAAAGAATAATGTCCTGTTGGAGTCAGTGGATGGACTGGTGCCCTAAGGGTCAGATAAAGGCAATCAAAGGGCCACATCGGACTCCCGGGCCACAGTTTGGAGACCACTGAACAAAAACTTTGGTGGGGTTAGGACCTGATGTTATTAACATGAAGATGGTCCATCTTTGTTGAAATAACAGCTTCTACTCTTATGGTAGGATTTTCTATGAGATCTTGGAGGAATATTGGTGGGATTTTCTTAGTTAAGCAAGTAGAAAATTGGTGAGGTTGAGACATGATGTTGTCTAAAAATTTAAAGACGGTCTTTGTTGTAATAACAGCTTCTGCTCTTCTGTGATGGCTTTCCATGAGATGCTGGAGCAATGTTGGTGGGATTTGCTCAGTTTAGCAAGTAGGTGAGGTTGAAAACCGATGTTGGCTATTAATATAAAAATGGTCTTTCTAGAACATTAGTGAGGTTGGGAACTCATCGTGAATGACTTGGCTTGGTCAACGTTACCTCTTCCTAGAAGTGTTTATTTGGGTTGAGGGCTTTGTATAGGCTGGTAAGCAGTGATGTAAGTAACTGAGTTAAAATAAACTGAGTTACGTAACTCAGTTACTTTAGAGGGTAACTAGTAATCTAACTAATTACTTTTCCCCTCATGGTAACTCAGTTACCATTACTTTGGCTTAGTTACCCCAATTACATCTACCGCCACTAGATGGCAGTAGTGTAATTCCGGTGTCCTGCCGAAAAAGTTCCCCCGCCGGATAAGGACCCCCTGTACTGCGCAGGTGCAGCGCTTGCGCAGTACGAAGGACTACGGAGCTTCCTGAAAATTGCCGAACCTAAACAGCTCTGAGTGAACTCTACACCGCGCAGGTGCAGTTAACATGTAATTGTACGAGGCGATGCCGCATGCTCCCGATGCTCGTGCTACTCTGCAAGGGGCGTCTATCGTGTAACTAAGGGGCGGGTCTAGTATTACTGTAACCAAGGGGCGCATTTATTATTATTGTTATATATCGAGCTCTGCCCATTAATTTAACATTCGCCCTCTTCTGTAGCCATCCGCCCTTTACACGATATAATAATAATAGACCCGCCCCTTGCTTACACGCTATAACAGATCTGCCCCTTGGTTAGAGTAATAATAGAGCAGCCCCTTGGTTACACGATATATAACAATAATAATAAATGTGCCCCTTGGTTACAGTAATACTAGACCCGCCCCTTAGTTACACGTATAGAATATAAAAAAAAAAAAGTCACAGTTACTTTGCTGAGTAACTAATTACTTTTCCAATGTAGTAACTGAGTTACTAACGCAATTACTTTTTGGGAGAAGTAATTTGTAACGTAACTAATTACTTTTTTAAAGTAAGATGACCAACACTGCTGGTAAGGTTCTTTCATTTTCATCCAAGCGAAATGCCAGTTCAACACCACCAGGGCAGAAATCTGATGAATTGACTTATTGGAAAGGAAGTGTTCTATGAAGATCTTTTGTGGGTTATTGAGCTCTTCAATACCACCCTTCGTACAGCCATGTTTGTTGCTGAAGACTACAAGGCTGTAACCTGATGTCCAATATAATACGGCATGTCTGGACACTTTTGTTCATATAGTGTTTGTTATATGACACTGTATACAATGTTACATAGTTAGTCAGGTTGAAAAAAGACATAAGTCCATCTAGTTCAACCGTAAAAATAAATAAGAAATAGAATCAAACAATCCCATATACACAATCCTATATCCACAGTTGATCCAGAGGAAGGCAAAAAAAAAAAAACAGCAATGCATGATCCAATTTGCTACAGCAGGGGAAAAATTTCTTCCTGACCCCCAAGAGGCAATCGGATGTTCCCTGGATCAACTTTACCTATAAATGTCAGTACCCAATTATATTGTGTGAACTTAGGAAAGAATCCAGGCCTTTCTTAAAGCAATCTACTGAACTGGCCAGAACCACCTCTGGAGGGAGTCTATTCCACATTTTCACAGCTCTCACTGTAAAGAAACCTTTCCGTATTTGGAGATGAAATCTTTTTTCCTCTAGGCGTAAAGAGTGCCCCCTTGTCCTCTGTTTTGACCGTAAAGTGAATAACTCAACACCAAGTTCACTATATGGACCCCTTATATATTTGTACACATTGATCATATCCCCCCTTAATTTCCTCTTCTCAAGAGAGATTAAATCCAGTTCCTCTAATCTTACCTCATAGTTCCTCTATGCCTCTTATCAGTTTGGTTGCCCTTCTCTGCACTTTCTCCAGTTCCCTGATATCCTTTTTGAGAACTGGTGCCCAAAACTGAACTGCATATTCCAGATGAGGTCTTACTAATGAAGGGGGCAAAATGATATCTCTCTCTCTGAAGTCCATACCTCTCTTAATACAAGAAAGGACTTTGCTCTCTTTGGAAATCGCAGCTTGGCATTGCATATTATTATTGAGCTTATGATCTACCAAAAACCCCAGATAGTTCACTACGGATCCCCCCAGTTGTACTCCCCCTAGTATGTATAATGCATGCATATTCTTAGCCCCCAAGTGCATAACTTCACTGTATACATTGAATGCTTACCCTGTCGCCTTTCTCTCCTTGATCACCTTTAATACCCTGTAATCCTTCAATGCCTCTGTCACCCTGCAAGGAAAAACCATAGTAACAATTGAAGATACACACAACATTAAAGAGACCCTGTAACCTCGCCCATTCAAGTAGAAATGTCAGGGCTGAGCCCTTCCTTCTCTGAGCTGGCCACTCTAATTAGCTGTCAGCTAATTGCCAGCTCCTATCTCTCCACAGTTACTCAGCTGTTGATGATATCCTGCTCGTCAGTCCTGCCTACTTAAGCCATCCAGTCCAGATGAGCTCTGCCTTCGCCTTGGTCAACATCACAGAAACTATCTCCTGCGATCCTGTTCAAAGCTTGCTTTGCTGACATCCTTTCTAGCTCCAGATCCTGCTTGCTGTTCCACTATATTGATCCCTGACTTCTGGCTTGGCTGACTATCCGTTCCAGTTACTGAACTTTGGCTATGTTTTGACTACGTTTGTTCTTTTTACTTTTATTATTAAACAAGTGTGATTTAACTGTACTTCTGTCTCGGCCTGATTTCATGGTTTCTGACAAGAAAAAGGCTACCTGTCAAATTTGCTTACTGCATCTGTCACCTCTCAGCTAATATACTGGATGTCACTTGGCATGCTTCCACAGTTATGCCAGTATTTAACAATGAAATGCAGAGGCTGGAGGCTGGAGGCTGGAGATCTACTTTAAAACTTTTAGTATTCATTCATGTGCATATATTTTATTTTACAAATGTTTTATTTTATTTTACAAATAAATATTTATTACAGAGAACATACATGATGCTCAGTTAGTAAAGCATTCTGTGACTTCTAATAAGAAATCCCAAATTTTCCAGCATGCTTTTTTGGCAGCCTGTGTGTATCACACTGAGGCAGATGGTCTTAATTCTTCTAGGAAAAAGGGCTATTTCCTCTCTGGGCCACTGTGCAGTTTATGCAATCTGATCTCCCAGCTATTTAGGTCAAGCCTTGCACTTTTGCTTAGGCTGGCCATAGACGATACAAATTTCTTTCCTGCAGCTATAGGTTGCAGGAATGACATTTGCACGATTTCCACATCAGCACAGGCAGTGCTCACATGGGAATCCCTCCAGCCAAGCTAATGTCCGCTCCCAATGGGTGGAGCTGTCCCCACCAGGAGAAGACAGCGATTATCGCTAGCGGCTATAGCAGCCCCTTGGGATAATCGGAAGCAAATCCAGTAGGCTGCTTGTACCCAAGTTAATAAATCGATCAACTTGGTACATTCAGCCTACCCGTTACTGGTTCGAATTTCAAATGGTTCCTGCTGAACCAGCCGAGATCCGAACTGTGTATGGCCGGCCTTAGAGCTTGTCGCCTATTGGCTGCAGGTGGTAAATATTACAGGTATATGTATAAATAATATTCAATTATTATCTCGCTGAAAAGCAATGCTTTTATTTTTATGCAATGACCATAATAAATAAAGAAAATACATAAAAACAATATAAAATATTTTACGCAAATCGCCTGCATTACCTTGGCACCAAGAAGACCTTCTTTTCCAGGAAGACCAGGGTGTCCCGGGACGCCAGCTTCTCCCTACAGTCAGATTTTATTATATAAAGAGTAATAAAGACAAGACAATTACAGACTATCCTTTATCAAGTTTTGCCTAGCACTGTATCTGTAAAGGGCATATTCAGTATAAACATCAATCAGCCTGGAAACCAACACCACAACCTGAAAACCTTCAAAACTATTGATTGACAGCACAAAGACCTGGAATCTGAGACCACAGAATACTAAAATAAAAATTAAATTACTGCTTACCAGCTCCCCTTTCCTTCCTGGAAGCCCATGTCGGCCTGGCACACCCGTGTCACCCTGCAATGAACATCATTCAATAAAACGAAAGCACCCAGCAAGGAAACCTGAACACATTTTTAAACATACCAACTAAACACAACTGGACTTCTTTAACGTTAGATTCCAGTCTGGGCAATAAAATTAAGGTGGATCACATGGAAGTTCTGTAAAATACTGTATTTATCGGTGTATAACATGCGCTGGCGTATAACATGCACCCCAAGTTTAGAAGGGAAGTTTGAGGAAAAAAAATGGGTGGCGCATGACTATTGAACTTCCTTTTTATCGGCTCGCCGTATGTCTTGTACGTCACTACGTTCATGATTGTTGGCCAACATTTGTGTGACCGTGTATATGCAAGACAAGTTGGAGCCAACGCCCTTCGAACAAAATTCCACGGTTTTGTTGTCGGAAAGTCCGATCGTGTGTACGGGGTAAAAGACTCTGAGATGAGTGCTGCGGAGGGAGCGAGGCTGCTCGAGGCGCAGTCTGGGGAACCTGATCACTGTGGGGGAAGGCAAAAAAGAAGGTGAAGCACCTACCACTGTGTCTGGCTAATCAGAACGCTTTTCGGAGGCACGGCATTGCTGATAAAGGAGACGTGGCCATGCCTCCGAAACGCTCTCTGATTGGCCAGACACAGTGGTAGGCGGCTCCCCAGACAGCTCTGGAACACTCCTACACAGAGTTACCCAGCTGGCGTCTTCATACTAGATCTAATACTAAAATAAAAATCGAATTACTGCTTACCAGCTCCCCTTTCCTTCCTGGAAGCCCATGTCGGCCTGGCACACCCGTGTCACCCTGCAATGAACATCATTCAATAAAACGAAAGCACCCAGCAAGGAAACCTGAACACATTTTTAAACATACCAACTAAACACACCTGCACTTCTTTAACGTTAAATTCCAGTCTGGGCAATAAACTTAAAGGTGGATCACATGGAAGTTCTGTAAAATACTGTATTTATCAGTGTATAACATGCGCCGGCGTATAACATGCACCCCAAGTTTAGAAGGGAAGTTTGAGGAAAAAAAATGGGTGGCGCATGACTATTGAACTTCCTTTTTATCGGCTCGCCATATGTCTTGTACGTCACTACGTTCATGATTGTTGGCCAACATTTGTGTGACCGTGTGTATGCAAGACAAGTTGGAGCCAACCCCCTTCGAACAAAATCCCACGGTTTTGTTGTCGGAAAGTCTAATCGTGTGTACGGGGCATAAGACTCTGAGATGAGTGCTGCGGAGGAAGCTAGGTTGCTCGAGGCGCAGGCTGGGGAACCTGATCACTGTGGGGAAAGGCAAAAAAGTACCGCTGTGTCTGGCCAATCAGAACGCGTTTCGGAGACACGGCATTGCTGATGAAGGAGACGTGTCCGTGCCTCGGAAACGTGCTCAGATTGGTCAGACACAGTGGTAGGCGGCTCCCCAGTCTGACAGCTCGGGAACACTCCTACACAGAGTTTACCAGCCGGCGTCTTCCAGAGGTCCCTCGAGGCTCCAGCTTCCCGCTGACCAATGACGCTCGTGGATACTTCCATAGGGAATCCCCGGCGACTCTTCTGTGATGCTGGACATGGCAAGCACCTATTCATACTAGCACTCTGTAAGGCCCCTTTCACACTGATGCGTTTTTCAGGAGCTACAGCACTAAAAATAGCGCCTGTATAGCTCCTGAAAAAAGCGGGTCCTTTAACTCCAGTGTAAAAGCCTGAGGGCTTTCACACTGGAGCGGTGCGCTAGCAGGACGGTAAAGCTAGCTTGCTAGCAGCATATTTGGAGCGGTGAAGGAGCTGTGTATTCAACGCTCCTATACTGCTCCTACCCATTGAAATCAATGGGATACGGCGGTAATACCGCCGGCAAAGCGCCGCTGCAGCAGTGCGTTGCGGGGGGTTTTAACCCTTTTTTGTCCGCTAGCGGTGGTTAAAATCACCCCGCTAGCGGCCGAATACCGCAACTAAAACTACGGTAAAGCAGCGCTAAATATAGCGCTGCTTTACCACCGCCGCTGCCCGCACCACCCCAGTGTGAAACCGGCCTAAGTGCACTCTTTTACTGTCAAACTATTTAGTGTTTTTACTGAATTAAACAATGCTGCACTAGGAACTTGCTGGCACTTCTCCTTCTTGTTTATCTTCTATGCAGATCTGCCTCAGATTTTGAGTGCACCAGTTTTAGTAAATCTCCACCAAAATGCCCACGGACTGGACGACAGATTGCTAGAACAAAGATAGGTATGCTATTTTTTTTTGTATGGTGTCAGGCTAGTTCCAAAGGGGTGGGGGGGGGGGGGGTGGTTGGTTGAGACAGGACTCAAGCCTGAAGTTTGGCTTTAATGAAGCATCGCAACAATGTACAAAGTGTTGCATGGCATAACTTCCATTAGGATTCACAATGTCAAAGCCATATCAGTAAATTCTAATTGGCTACAATGGTGTGTCACACATTGTGGTTAATTATTTACTTACTGACTTAGCATTTAGGCCTCTTAATTGGTCATGAACTCTACACAGACTAGTGGAATCCATTGAATGGGGTCAATACCAATTCTGTGCTAAGTCTTGTTGGGAAGTATAAAGAAAGAGCAGTGCTGAGACAAGATCCTCTAGTGCCCAGGGCAAAGATGGCAAATTGCCCCCACCCCCCTTCATTATGTGCAAGCTTATGAGGAGGAGTGGGAGAGAGAGCACAGCCCGCACCTCTTCCCGTCTCTCTTCTTTTCCCCTTGCTGCTTCCAGCGCTGGGCTGACAGAAGTAGTGATGCCTCTGTCACTACTCCTGTTAGTCTTTTAGTAGAAGGAACTTATGGCGCCTCCATCCCTACAATACACGCTGCACCCAGGGCAGTTTCCTCTTCTGCCCACCCCTTGTCCCGGCCCTGAGAAAGAGTAAGACATTCTGTAATACCTATCCTGGGGAAAATATTGCTCCAGGGCTGGTAACATGACCAAAAGCCTCAGAATTTGGTCACATGATCCCTACTCAAATGGAGGATGAGGCAATCAAAACTCTCTAATATTACCCTTCAACAGAGAACATGTGATCCAACACCTGGACTTTTATGCCCTTTAGGGAAGTAGAAGAAACTCTTAATAGCAATGTAATGTAATTCCAGGAAACAGTGACCTCCCTTCCCAATTATACAAGTTTACTGGCTATTTTTAGTCAAATTGAAGTTTTCCTTTAAAGTTTCAAAATGGCAGAGGTACTATATATGTTGTATTTCATATATGACAAATTAGGAAATATCACCTTGTCTCCTTTTTCACCATCTTGGCCACACGCTCCCTTCGTGCCGCTGGCTCCCTGGAAAAGGAACAAGGTAGTTAAACATTTTTCTCAGCATACATGTTATCGTCTACCTTGCTTGTGTCCACTTGCCAGTCCACTTTAAACAGATACAATAGTACCTTGGATTACGAGCATAATCGGTTCCAGAAGAATGCTTGTAATCCAAGGCACTCGTATATCAAAGCGAGTTTCCCCATAGGAATCAATGGAAACTCAGATAATCCGTTCCACAGTCACTGCTGGTCTATGCAGAACTGTATGTGGCCAGAGGTACGGGAACGCTGGTGTATGCAGTACCACATGTGGCCAGAGCTACGGGGGCGCCGGAGACACTCGGAAACGTTCGGAGTCACGCGGGATCCTCTGGCCAAATGCAGTACTGCATACACCGGTGTCACCGCACCTCTGGCCAAATGTGGTACTGCACACCAGAGGCTTGAATCCTGCTCGTCTTGTGAGACGTCTCTCGCAAATTGAGTCAGGATTTATTTTTTTTAAAACAGCTCGTTTCGCGAAACGCTCGTTAACCGCGTTACTCGCAATCCGAGGTCTCACTGTATTACAGTTTTTGGTAAATTCTTTAGCATTAAATCCCCTGTCAGTCTTTTCTAACTCTCAGGGACTCTATTGGTGGGATCTCTGTTCTGAGTTCCTGGATCTGCACATCTGCTGTTCCCATTATGAGGGTTTCCCATCATCCCAGCTGGATTTTCATTTATGTTATACAGTATTATAAAAAATGGAATAGGTGGGGCTTGAATACACAAAGTTCATTGGGGACCCCCACCTAAATTCCCAGATAGTACCAGAGCCAGTAATTATAGCAGGGTCACCTTGCTAGTGGAATATCAGAGACATATTAGAGGCAAAAGCCTGATTTAGCTCATCGTGTTTAATTTATAACTGAAATATCACTGTTGGATAACTGATCTTTTAAAGGCTGTTTGGAAATACTATTAAATACTATTATTGTTCTACCAGACACTCGGTATAAGTTTCTTACCTTTGGTCCTCTTAGCCCATTAAGACCAGCATCTCCTTTCTCCCCACGAAGTCCAGGTAGGGCATCTTTACCTGGTTTACCCTAAACGGGAAAAAAAGCAATACCAGGTAACAAATAATGGTCAGGGTTCTTGATCGCAACTTTAAATCAGGAATTTTGCATTGAATCTGATTTACGAAAACTGGTGCCCTCAGAATCTGGTGCAGCTTTGCATGGTAACCAATCACCTACTAACTTCAGCTTGTTCAATTACGTCTTGACAATAAAACCTCGAAACTGGTTTCTATGCAGAGCTGCACCAGCTTTTGCACACTTTCGTTTTAGTAAATCCCCCCTGTGCATTTTCCTCATGTTTGACTTGTTCGTACACACGGTCGGAAATTCCGATGGAAAATGTCCTATCGGACCATGTTGTCGGAAAATCCGCCAGTGTGTGGGCTCCATCTGCCTTTTTCCATCGGAATTTCCGTCTGAAAAAATTTGAGATCCTGCTCTCAAATTTTCCGACAACAAAATCCGATCGGACTTTCTCCGATCGTGTGTAGAGAATTCCGACGGACAAAGTGCCACGCATGCTCAGATCAAATTACGAGACCAAAGCTCATGGCTACTAGCCTCTATGTAGTTCCGTCTTACGCAACGAACGTCACCACGTTCGGAATGATCGGATTTTCCAACAACTTTGTCCGACCGTGTGTATGCAACACCAGTTTCGGACAAAATCCGTCAGAAAAAATCAGACGGATTTTGTGGTCGGAATTTCCGACCGTGTGTACGGGGGCTAAGTCTTTTCTGATTTCCTCCCTATGTAAAAAAGAAAAACATGTAGAGTATGTA
>JAQSEC010003425.1:0-12083 GCA_028564925.1 Lithobates sylvaticus
CAAGCCCACAACTCTGGATACACAAAGTACATCACACATTATCATGAGCACTAACACAAAACATCCCACAATGGTTCCATAACAAAGTCAAGCGGTCAATCAAATCTCCAAGAGATGATCAGACAGATGGAGACAATAGGTGACTCAATTAACAATGGGAGTTCACAGCTAGGAGGCACACAATGGGGCAAAGACACACATAACACCGTAAACAGATCATATCCGGAGACCGCGGGATCAGGTTGGTTTGAGCCGATTATATTAACCGCTTCCCGACCACCTAACGCCGATATACGTCGGCAAAATGGCACGGGCAGGCAAAATCACGTACCTGTACGTGATCGTGCATGTGCCTGCCTGTGGGTCGCGCATGTGCCTGCCTGTGGGTCGCGCGCGCGCCACCAGCGGCGCGTTCGCGACCCGGTCGGGAGCTCCGTGACCCCGGCCGCGGGACCAGCGGACCCGATCGCCGCTGGTATCCCGCGATCGGGTTACGGAGCTGAAGAACGGGGAGAGGTATGTGTAAACAAACCTCTCCCCGCGCTTCCTACTCTGCCTGTCATTGATTGGCTGTTCCCTGTCATCGGGAAAGCCGATCAATGACGTCAGATGTCAGCCCCGCCCCCTAATGTAAAAAAAAAAAAAACACACACGTCAGAGCCCATAACCCCTCCCCTCCCCCTAGTGGTTAACCCCTTCACTACAACTGTCATTTATACAGGAACCAATGCATTTAAATAGAATTGATTGCTGTAAAAATGACAATGGTCCCAAAAATGTGTCAAAAATGTCCGATGTGTCCGCCATAATGTCGCAGTCACAATAAAAATCGCTGATCGCCGCCATTATTAGTAAAAAAAAAAAAATTAATAAAAAATGCTATAAAACTATCCCCTATTTTGTAAACGCTATAACTTTTGCGTAAACCAATCAATAATCGCTAATTGCTATTTTTTTTACCAAAAATATGTAGAAGAATACGTATCGGCCTAAACTGAGGAAAAAAAAAAGTTTTTTTATATATTTTTTGGGGATATTTATTATAGCAAAAAGCAAAAAATATTGCATTGTTTTCAAAATTGTCGCTTTATTTTTGTTTATAGCGCAAAAAATAAAAACCGCAGGGGCGATCAAATACCACCAAAAGAAAGCTCTATTTGTGGGAAAAAAAGGACGCCAATTTTGTTTTGGAGCCACGTCGCACGACCGCGCAATTGTCAGTTAAAGCGACGCAGTGCCGAATCGCAAAAAGGGGCCTGGTCCTTTGGCTGCCAATTGGTCCGGGCTGAAGTGGTTAACATCTATTCTGAGTCTCACAGTCTAAAACAGTCATTGCTGGTTCTGGCACAAAGGCCCCAAATCTGTGTCCCAGTCCTAGGTTCCCAGAGTCTGTGTGTTCCGGGGAGACATGTACCCCAATCCCTAGTAAGACCACTTCAAGGGCCACACCTCCTAAGAATAGAGACCCCTCAAGAGCCAGGGCCCTTAGTTAGCAGGCAAAAGGGTTACCGGTCCCCTCCAAAAGCCCCTGTCCTGGTTGGGTCGGTCACATACAGCATAGTAATAAATAGAAGCACAGTGGCTAAGGGCTTAGAACTTCCGCTTGGCTGCACTAGGGGTCGTTGGTTCGAATCCCAACCACGGCACTACCTGCCTGGAGTTTGCATGCTCTCCCTGTGCCTGCGTGGGTTTCCTCTCATACTACAAAGACATGCTGGGAGGTTAATTGGCCCTAGTATGTATGAATGTGAGTTAGGAACGTTGGATTGTAAGCTCCTCGAGGGCGGGGACTGGTGTGAATATACAATATATATGTAAAGCGGCATATATAGGTACCTGTAATAAATAAGTAGAAGTGAAGTCATGTAGAAAAATCCATTAACATTGCCCATTACAATGCGGGTTGTTTATTAAAATTGGGAGGTGCAACTCTGCATAGAAACCAATCAGCTTCCAGGTTTTATTCTCAAAGCTTAAAGGGTAAGTTCACCTTTACAGGACCCCCTTCTTATCCCCGCCCCCCACGGTCCCGCTGACCCGGAGTCCAGGGATCACCCGCCTCATCGGTCCGGGGCTTAGAAATCCCCTCGGCTTAATTTCTTAACGTACCTCGTCAGGAAGTACGTTTAGGAGCATTCCAATTGGTTAGGCGCCGACCAATCAGAACCCGCATAGCCCGTCCTGTCCCCGCAGGGGAAGAGGAGAGAAACCTGCTGGGATTTCCCTGGACTGGTGAAGAGGCGATACGATCGGTCAGAGCGGGTGATCGCCGGACTCCAGGTTAGCGGGCCGAGGGGGGGGGGGGGGGTGATGAGGGGGTCCAGTGATAGTTCACCTTGCAGATTTTCTATAAAAGGTGAACTTACACTTTAAAGTATAACTAAAGGAAACCTTTTTTTTTAGTGTTGGACGGAGTGGAGAGGCATTGGCCACGCTTGTCCGTTTGTATTGCTGTCTGAGCCCCCTTTAGGGAGACCCCCCTCTCTATTTGTCCTGTTTACCATCATCATTGAAAGTGAAAGAAAATCCCACATGTTGGGGGGTCCCCAGAAAAGTAATAGAGGGGAAATCTTCCACTAGTTCTGGGAATTTCTTTTAATTTGCAGGGATTTCCTCTCACTTCCTGTTTGGCCCTGGGACAGGAAGTGAAGGGAAAATCGCTGAAATGGGACACAGATGGCAAAGAAAAAAAAATAATCTGACAGGGGTTATAACCCTCCCTTACTCCATCTAAAATGGGAAAAAAAGTTCTACTTAAGGTCTGGGTCAAACCCATGATTTTTTTTAGTGTGTTTTCAGTTTTGCAGAAACACCCCACAGTCCATGTAACACCCCACAGTCCATGTAACACCCCACAGTCCATGTAACACCCCACAGCCCATGTAACACCCTACAGTCCATGTAACACCCTACAGTCCATGTAACACCCCACAGCCCATGTGACACCCTACAGTCCATGTAACACCCTACAGTCCATGTGACACCCCACAGCCCATGTAACACCCTACAGTCAATGTAACACCCTACAGTCCATGTGACACCCCACAGTCCATGTGACACCCCACAGTCCATGTGACACCCTACAGTCCATGTGACACCCCACAGTCCATGTGACACCCCACAGTCCATGTGACACCCTACAGTCCATGTAAAACCCTACAGTCCATGTAACACCCCACAGTCCATGTAACACCCTACAGTCCATGTGACATCCTACAGTCCATGTGACATCCTACAGTCCATGTAACACCCTACAGTCCATGTGACATCCTACAGTCCATGTAACACCCCACAGCCCATGTGACACCCTACAGTCCATGTGACACCCTACAGTCCATGTAACACCCTACAGTCCATGTGACACCCCACCCATGTGACACCCCACAGTCCATGTGACACCCTACAGTCCATGTAACACCCCACAGTCCATGTGACACCCTACAGTCCATGTGACATCCTACAGTCCATGTGAAACCCTACAGTCCATGTAACACCCTACAGTCCACGTGACACCCTACAGTCCACGTGACACCCTACAGTCCACGTGACACCCTACAGTCCACGTGACACCCCACAGTCCACGTGACACCCCACAGTCCATGTAACACCCCACAGTCCATGTGACACCCTACAGTCCATGTAACACCCCACAGTCCATGTAACACCCCACAGTCCATGTAACACCCCACAGTCCATGTGACACCCTACAGTCCATGTGACACCCTACAGTCCATGTGACACCCTACAGTCCATGTAACACCCCACAGTCCATGTAACACCCCACAGTCCATGTAACACCCCACAGTCCATGTAACACCCCACAGTCCATGTAACACCCCACAGTCCATGTAACACCCTACAGTCCATGTAACACCCTACAGTCCATGTGACACCCTACAGTCCATGTGACACCCTACAGTCCATGTGACACCCTACAGTCCATGTAACACCCTACAGTCCATGTGACACCCCACAGTCCATGTAACACCCCACAGTCCATGTGACACCCTACAGTCCATGTAACACCCTACAGTCCATGTAACACTCCATGTAACACCCTACAGTCCATGTGACATCCTACAGTCCATGTGACACCCTACAGTCCATGTAACACCCTACAGTCCACGTGACACCCTACAGTCCATGTGACACCCTACAGTCCACGTGACACCCTACAGTCCATGTGACACCCTACAGTCCATGTGACACCCTACAGTCCATGTGACACCCCACAGTCCATGTAACACCCCACAGTCCATGTAGCACCCCACAGTCCATGTGACACCCCACAGTCCATGTGACACCCTACAGTCCATGTAACACCCCACAGTCCATGTAACACCCCACAGTCCATGTAACACCCCACAGTCCATGTGACACCCTACAGTCCATGTGACACCCTACAGTCCATGTGACACCCTACAGTCCATGTAACACCCTACAGTCCATGTAACACCCCACAGTCCATGTGACACCCCACAGTCCATGTAACACCCCACAGTCCATGTAACACCCTACAGTCCATGTAACACCCCACAGTCCATGTAACACCCCACAGTCCATGTGACACCCTACAGTCCATGTGACACCCTACAGTCCATGTGACACCCCACAGTCCATGTAACACCCCACAGTCCATGTAACACCCCACAGTCCATGTAACACCCCACAGGCCATGTGACACCCTACAGTCCATGTGACACCCTACAGTCCATGTGACACCCTACAGTCCATGTAACACCCCACAGTCCATGTAACACCCCACAGTCCATGTGACACCCTACAGTCCATGTGACACCCTACAGTCCATGTAACGTGGTTTCCTATGGATGTAGTTCACATCTGTGCATTTTTATGGAAAGGGGCGGGATTTGTTTCTGGTTTTTGGTTCCATAGACTTCAATGGATCTAAAACATGTGACTCTGGAGGAAAGAGAGAACGATGTACCACACCTCCCATATCAACAATGTGAAATGAGTTATAGAAGGTTGGGCTCAGCCTCTCATCTCTCAGGACTGCTGAGCACAAAATCCCCGGAATACCAGGATACAAAATAATTGTGAAAAATAAATAGTGCGCTAAGAGTGATAATAATAATAATGTGTCATATATTCATCATAAATCAAGAAATACAAAGAAATCTATAAATCAGAGATAATGACACAGACAACACTAATCACTAATCACTAGTCACTAATCACTAGTCACTAGTCACTAATCACTAGTCACTAATCACTAGTCACTAATCACTAATCACTAGTGAGCCAATAACCAAATGTACTCAGAAGGAACAGATCATAAATATATAAATATATGAACACATTCAGTGTGAAATAACCGGAGCACTCAAAACAACACAAGAAATGATGTAAAAAAATAGAATAACAAATCAAACAAAAATTGTCTTAAAGTAAAAGTGTTCATAAACGGGCGAGTCCGGTAAAGGACCATCCGTATCCATCCATATCGGTGGGATTGCAGTATTTTCATACAAAACAAATGCAAAGTTCCAGCGCTCCACCAGCGTGTCCTAAACAGAATAAATGTCCGCCAGAGGCTCCGATCCACAAGGGATCCTATAGACATGTCAAGGGATAGCGCTCCTCACCGACGTCTCATCAGCATTACGAGGAAAATCTAAAAAATATCCTGTGCTGTACCCATGTGCTCTCTATGGAGTTCTCTATGGAGCTCTCTATGGAGTTTTCTCTCTATGGAGTTTTCTCTGTATGGAGCTCTCTATGGAGGTCTCTATGGAGCTCTCTATGGAGCTCTCTATGGAGGTCTCTACGGAGTTCTCTATGGAGTTATCTCTGTATGGAGCTCTCTATGGAGTTCTCTATGGAGCTCTCTATGGAGGTCTCTATGGAGCTCTCTATGGAGCTCTCTATGGAGTTCTATATGGAGTTCTCTATGGAGTTCTCTATGGAGTTCTCTATGGAGTTCTCTATGGAGCTCTCTATGGATCTCTCTATGGAGCTCTCTATGGAGTTCTATATGGAGTTCTCTATGGAGCTCTCTATGGAGCTCTCTATGGAGTTCTCTGTGGAGTTCTCTATGGAGTTCTCTATGGAGCTCTCTATGGAGTTCTCTATGGAGTTTTCTCTGTATGGAGCTCTCTATGGAGTTCTCTATGGAGCTCTCTATGGAGCTCTCTATGGAGTTCTCTATGGAGTTCTCTATGGAGCTCTCTATGGAGCTCTCTATGGAGTTCTATATGGAGCTCTCTATGGAGTTCTCTATGGAGTTATCTCTCTATTGAGCTCTCTATGGAGCTCTCTATGGAGCTCTCTATGGAGGTCTCTATGGAGTTCTCTATGGAGTTCTCTATGGAGGTCTCTATGGAGCTCTCTATGGAGGTCTCTATGGAGTTCTCTATGGAGCTCTCTATGGAGCTCTCTATGGAGGTCTCTATGGAGTTCTCTATGGAGGTCTCTATGGAGTTCTCTATGGAGCTCTCTATGGAGTTCTCTACGGAGCTCTCTACGGAGCTCTCTATGGAGCTCTCTATGGAGTTCTCTATGGAGTTCTCTATGGAGCTCTCTATGGAGGTCTCTATGGAGTTCTCTATGGAGCTCTCTATGGAGCTCTCTATGGAGTTCTCTATGGAGCTCTCTATGGAGCTCTCTATGGAGTTCTCTATGGAGCTCTCTATGGAGCTCTCTATGGAGCACTCTATGGAGCTCTCTATGGAGCTCTCTATGGAGTTCTTTATGGAGTTATCTCTGTATGGAGCTCTCTAAGGAGTTCTCTATGGAGCTCTCTATGGAGTTCTCTATGGATCTCTCTATGGAGTTCTCTATGGAGTTCTCTATGGTGCTCTCTATGGAGTTCTCTATGGAGCTCTCTATGGAGCTCTCTATGGAGTTCTCTATGGAGTTCTCTATGGAGCTCTCTATGGAGTTCTCTCTGGAGTTCTCTATGGAGCTCTCTATGGAGTTCTCTATGGAGCTCTCTATGGAGTTCTCTATGGAGCTCTCTATGGAGCTCTCTATGGAGCTCTCTATGGAGCTCTCTATGGAGCTCTCTATGGAGCTCTCTATGGAGTTCTCTATGGAGCTCTCTATGGAGCTCTCTATGGAGCTCTCCATGGAGTTCTCTATGGAGTTCTCTATGGAGCTCTCTATGGAGTTCTATATGGAGTTCTTTATGGAGCTCTCTATGGAGCTCTCTATGGAGCTCTCTATGGAGCTCTCTATGGAGCTCTCTATGGAGCTCTCTATGGAGTTCTCTATAGAGCTCTCTATGGAGCTCTCTATGGAGTTCTCTATAGAGTTCTATATGGAGTTCTCTATGGAGTTCTCTATGGATCTCTCTATGAAATTCTCTATGGGGTTCTCTATGGAGCTCTCTATGGAGCTCTCTATGGAGTTCTATATGGATCTCTCTATGGAGCTCTCTATGAAATTCTCTATGGGGTTCTCTATGGAGCTCTCTATGGAGCTCTCTATGGAGTTCTATATGGAGCTCTCTATGGGGCTCTCTATGGGGCTTCTCTATGGGGCTCTCTATGGGATTCTCTATGGAGTTCTCTATGGAGTTCTCTATGGAGCTCTCTATGGAGTTCTCTATGGAGTTCTTTATGGAGTTCTCTATGGAGCTTTCTATGGAGCTCTCTATGGAGCTCTCTATGGAGTTCTCTATGGAGCTCTCTATGGAGGTCTCTATGGGGTTCTCTATGGAGTTCTCTATGGAGTTCTATATGGAGTTCTTTATGGAGTTCTCTATGGAGCTCTCTATGGAGTTCTCTATGGAGCTCTCTATGGAGCTCTCTATGGAGTTCTCTATGGGGCTCTCTATGGGATTCTCTATGGAGTTCTCTATGGAGTTCTCTATGGAGTTCTCTATGGAGCTCTCTATGGAGCTCTCTATGGAGTTCTCTATAGAGTTCTATATGGAGCTCTCTATGGAGCTCTCTATGGAGTTCTCTATGGAGCTCTCTATGGAGCTCTCTATGGAGTTCTCTATGGAGCTCTCTATGGAGTTCTCTATAGAGTTCTATATGGAGTTCTTTATGGTGTTCTCTATGGAGTTCTCTATGGAGCTCTCTATGGAGCTCTCTATGGAGCTCTCTATGGAGTTCTCTATGGAGCTCTCTATGGAGTTCTCTATGGGGTTCTCTATGGAGCTCTGTATGGAGCTCTCTATGGAGTTCTCTATGGGGTTCTCTATGGAGCTCTCTACGGAGCTCTCTATGGAGTTCTCTATGGAGCTCTCTATGGTGCTCTCCATGGAGCCGGTACACACATCTCCGCAGCCTTTCCAGTGTGAATTGCAAAGGAGCCCTGTGTGTCTTCTGGTCCATTTCAGGTCTAAATTCAGCAAAAAATTTGGACTGAAAACGGACCTAAAATGATGACCGTGGACACACCTTACTAACCTGTTTATGAACACTTTTAACCGCTTGCCGACCAGCCGCCGTCGTTATACTGCAGCAGGTCGGCTCTCTTGATTATCCCCAAGACTTTTGGGCAAATAATCTGTGAACTGATGAGACAAAAGTCTGACTTTTTGGAAGGTCGGCGTCCTGTTACATCTGGAGTAAAACGAACACAGCATTTCATATAAAGAACTTCATCCCAACAGGCAGACATGGTGGTGGTAGGGGGGACGGTCTGGCGCTGAACGACTCGCCATCATTGATGGAACCATGAATTCTGAACTCTACCAGAAAATCCTAAAGCTGAACGTCTGGCCATCAGTTCTTCAAACTCAAGCACACTTGGGTTATGCAGCAGGACAATGATCCGAAATGCACCCGAAAGTCCACCTCTGAATGGCTCAAAAAATACAAAATGAAGGTTTTGGAGTGGCCTACTCAAAGTCCGGACTTAAATCCCATTGAGATGCTGTGGCATGACCTTAACTAGGCCGTCCATGCTGGAAAAACCTCCAATGTGGCTGAATTAAAACAATTGCGCCAAAATTCCTCCACAGCGATGTGACAAAATCATTGCCAGTTATCGCAAACACGCTTGAATGCAGTGGATGCCGCCGAGGGTGGCCCAACCAATTATTAGGTTTAGGGGCGCAATTGCTTTTTCACATAAAGCCAGGCAGGTCTGGACGGCTTTTTTCCCTTAATAAATGAAATCATTTAAAAACTGCATTTTGTATTTCCTCGGGTTTCCCCTCGGCTCCCCTCGATGAAATGGTGGGATTTGATGATGTATAAAGATGATTACAAGGAAACCTCCAGAGTGTGTTTGTATTTTTTTAATTAGAGGTTAAAAAGATACAAAATTTCCAATCACAAACAATCTGTCATTCAAAGCAGGCAAAGACCGGTTTCGGAAGCGCTATGCGTTTCAAAGACCGGACGTGACGTCACCGGAAATCCCCAACACCGGGCGCGGCGCTGGTCCAGAGCCGGCATTGCATGCTTTGAATCACAGATTGTTTGTGATTGGAAATTTTATATCTTTTTAACACGAATGAGGAAAAATCATCAAATCCTTTCATTTCATGGAGCGAAGCGGATAGAGGAACAGCAGCACTGGATGAAAACTTCTCTACCAATAGGCACAATGAAGTTCTAATGCTGGTGAGTGGCGGGCACAGAGGAGGCCGGGCACAGAGGAGGCCGGCACAGAGGAGGCCGGGCACAGAGGAGGCGGGCACAGAGGAGGCGGGCAAAGAAGAGGCGGGCAAAGAAGAGGCCGGGCACGGAGGAGGCCGGGCACAGACGAGGCCGGGCACGGAGGAGGCGGGGACGGAGGAGCCGGGGACGGAGGAGCCGGGCACAGAGGAGGCCGGGCACAGAGGAGGCCGGCACAGAGGAGGCCGGCACAGAGGAGGCCGGGCACAGAGGAGGCGGGCACAGAGGAGGCGGGCAAAGAAGAGGCGGGCAAAGAAGAGGCCGGGCACAGAGGAGGCGGGCACAGAGGAGGCGGGCACGGAGGAGCCGGGGACGGAGGAGCCGGGGACGGAGGAGCCGGGCACAGAGGAGCCGGGCACAGAGGAGGCCGGGCACAGAGGAGGCCGGCACAGAGGAGGCCGGGCACAGAGGAGGCGGGCACAGAGGAGGCGGGCAAAGAAGAGGCCGGGCACGGAGGAGGCCGGGCACAGACGAGGCCGGGCACGGAGGAGGCCAGGCACAGAGGAGGCCAGGCACAGAGGAGGCCAGGCACAGAGAAGGCGGGCACAGAGGAACAGCAGCACTGCATGAAAACTTCTCTATCAATAGGCGCAATGAAGTTCTAATGCTGGTGAGTGGCAGGCATAGAGGAGGCGGGCACGGAGGAGGCGGGCACAGAGGAGGCGGGCACTGAGGAGGCCAGGGCACAGAGGAGGCAGGCACAGAGGAGGCGGGCACAGGGGAGGCCAGGGCACAGAGGAGGCGGGTACAGAGGAGGCGGGCACAGAGGAGGCCAGGCACAGAGGAGGCCGGGGCACAGAGGAGGCCGGGGCACAGAGGAGGCCGGGGCACAGAGGAGGCCGGGGCACAGAGGAGGCGGGCACGGAGGAGCCGGGGACGGAGGAGCCGGGGACGGAGGAGCCGGGCACAGAGGAGCCGGGCACAGAGGAGGCCGGGCACAGAGGAGGCCGGCACAGAGGAGGCCGGGCACAGAGGAGGCGGGCACAGAGGAGGCGAGCAAAGAAGAGGCGGGCAAAGAAGAGGCGGGCAAAGAAGAGGCCGGGCACGGAGGAGGCCGGGCACAGACGAGGCCGGGCACGGAGGAGGCCAGGCACAGAGGAGGCCAGGCACAGAGGAGGCCAGGCACAGAGAAGGCGGGCACAGAGGAACAGCAGCACTGCATGAAAACTTCTCTATCAATAGGCGCAATGAAGTTCTAATGCTGGTGAGTGGCAGGCATAGAGGAGGCGGGCACGGAGGAGGCGGGCACAGAGGAGGCGGGCACTGAGGAGGCCAGGGCACAGAGGAGGCAGGCACAGAGGAGGCGGGCACAGGGGAGGCCAGGGCACAGAGGAGGCGGGTACAGAGGAGGCGGGCACAGAGGAGGCCAGGCACAGAGGAGGCCAGGCACAGAGGAGGCCGGGGCACAGAGGAGGCCGGGGCACAGAGGAGGCCGGGGCACAGAGGAGGCGGGCACAGAGGAGGCCAGGCACTGAGGAGGCCGGGCACAGTGAAGCCGGGCAGGGAGGAGCCGGGGACGGAGGAGGCGGGCACGGAGGAGGCGGGCACAGAGGAGGCGGGCACAGAGGAGACGGGCACAGAGGAGGCAGGCACGGCACACAGTGAAGAATTGAAGCACTTATTTGCATATATTTCGAAGTATTTATTATTTCACAATGATTGTTTCTATATGGATTGCATGTCTTATATATGTAAGGACAGCGCTGGGATTTATATATTGAATTTTTTACAGGGATAGCCACACCTTTATTTCAGCAGCAGTCCCCATACTAGGCTTTTCACTCCTATTCACTAAATAACGTATCACTGTAGGGCGGGTACATATCCATTAAGTCAGGGGGAGGCAACCTGGGGCCCCTCCAGCTGTTGAGGAACTACATTTCCCATGAGGCATTGCAAGTCTGGCAGTTACAATGACTCCCAGAGGCATGATGGGACTTGTAGTTTTGCAACAGCTGGAAGGCCCCAACTCAATATTGAACCCTACGGACTAAGACTGGGATGCCATTAAAGTTCATGTGTGTGTAAAGGCAGGCGTCCCAATACTTTTGGTAATATAGTGTATGTAAAGACTTGGCTTCCATAGTGTGGCTACTGAATCACTCTAAATCGAATAATTTCCAAGAAACACTGAAACCTCGCCCAACAATGGAAACAAGTACATCCCCTATTTCTCCTACATTCCCCCCCCCCCCCATTTCCCCTTTGGCCAGCAAATTACAGTAGCTAATTAAAATAGAGGTATGGACTTATAAAATATTAAACATTTATACTCACCTAGGTGGATGCAGCATCCGTTCCCCCGCTGGCTCTACAGGGAGAACTGAGCGATCAAAGACCGCTGATTACTCGGTTCTCCCCCACTGGCTCTACAGGGAGAACTAAGCGATCAAATACCGCTGATCACTCAGTTCTCCCCCGCTGGCTCTACAGGGAGAACTGAGCGATCAAAGACCGCTGATCACTCGGTTTTCCCCCGCTGGA